>PVKM010017242.1:0-26081 GCA_004027735.1 Carollia perspicillata
AGGTAGATAAAAATGGATGGCTTTGTCAAATACGTTTTTAAAATTTTTGCTTAACATGCAACATAGTGGTAACCATGAGGATTTATAGGCCTTGAATGTACGAATGACTCTTCACGGCTCTCCAAATGGAGTAGAGTTTCACTGACTCATCGTGCTGAACATATCCTAGTTTTCCTTAGGAAAATAATGTTTTGAACGAGAAAATATTGTATAGATAAGAAGGTAAGTTTAGCCCACGAAGCACAGCACTACGCCAGACCATCATTCAGTTTGTTATGCGAACAGCTGGGAGTGGCACAAACTGTGTAATTACAGGCCAGAGTTGATGTCATTTTCATCTACTTCCCCTTGAAAAAAAAAGGGAAGACTCAGGCATTGAATAAGGGTCTATGGAACGCCTGTTATGGTACTTTTCCACATGGGAAGTGCCATTACAATGTCCATGCCTTGCAACTGAACTCTAGTATCCTAGTTCAAAGAATGTTTATCGTGCCGTAAGGGAATGCATTTTGATTAACTGAGTGACTGTTCTAATGCTTCAGGAGTGTATATCTTACTGCACACACTGCTAACTCTAGTGACCCTTTCCAATTATTGTGCCACCAAGACTAACCGAGGGCGTCTTACGTCCTTTGGGAGCATTCACGGTTTGCCCTAGTGACCTCGTTTATGGTCATGCTATTTACGTCTCTCAGTTGCCCACTGACTTTGTAAAGATGTTATTTTTGTGGATGATGATTCTGCAGTCTGAAAAGTTTGCTGATGAGTTTATTTTCTCCCCTAAAAACACTATTAACGGAACTCTGCCGCCCACGGCGCCCCTTGCAGAGTCGGAGGAGTGCAAAGTGTGGGCGTGGGCATTCTTCAGAGGATCAGAGAAGACTTGCAGTGACAGCCCTCAGTGAGAACTCAGAGTAAGGACCAACATTTTGAAAGAGCTTGTTCGTCTGTTAGATGAAAGCTCGATCTGACTCAGCCTGAGCACAATTTGTATTTCCCAAACAAAGCATTCATTCAAAGTATCTATCTCACAGTCCAGGTAATACAAAGTTTATTATTAGTGTCACACTATGAAAAGAAATCTCATTTTAACTTGTGTTTAGTGTCTTACAGATTCACAATTCAAGTTCAGCAACTGGCTGTGCCTAACAGCCTATACCATTCAAGTTTATTAAGAGCAAAACAACAGATATATTTGCATAGTTCATTTGTATAATTCCCATCTGTCAAGGTTTTCCACGTGCATACCAAACAAAACAAAAAAAAATTCAAAATATGCAAGATGTTTTCTCAGCAAATCTATTAATCAGTTAATTTTGTGAAGGCTTACAAAAGCGTTTATTAAAACAAAATTTGATTATTCTTAGCATAAACAAACAAAGGAAAACTCCTGAAAATCCAACTGGGCATACTCACATGGAGAAACAACATCAGCCTCATTCAAAATGACGGTACTGTCCCGAATAACGTGGAGAAAAGACCGAGGGCTCACAGAGGGAGGCAGGCGGTAGGTACATATCTTAGTTCTTTCATTTACTAGTTGTAAATGTTTGGCCATGGGTGACTTAGGCAGCCCATCTTCTCTCAGATTCCTCACCTGGTAGATGGGCACACTGAACTTGACAGTGTCAAGTGTATTAAAAAATGAATAATATAATCTAACCAATACAGTACTTAGAATTGAATGGATAGATATACAGGAAATAGTTGCTTCTTTTCCTTTCATAGAAAAAGGGTTTATTCATTACATACACAGCAGTTGCTGTAGAGTTCAGTGCTAGGAAACCGAAAAATAGCCATTTGCTTTTATCTTACTAATTTACTGCAACAAGACTATATTGAGTAATAAAATTGGATATTGTGAATCATTCAGATAAAGAAGATTTAAAAAGATCCCATTTATATTATACAATTCAATTGTTACAACACTTGTTTTTCCTGAAATATATCTTCTAAATGGCATGTAGTTGATATGCAGAAAATGTGTTTTTTAAAATATAATTTAAATTATACTTGACAGGTTATAATACACTTAAGCCTCTTCTTTACGGGATGGAGTAATGCAAATCTGGCTAGCTTTCTGTTTTGATCTGCTAGGGTTGCCATGACAAAACACCACAGACTGGATGGCGCACACAACAGAAGTTTGTTTTCTTATAGTTTAAAGACCCAAGTCCAAGGTTCAGGTGCAGCCAGCTTTGGTTTTTTCTAAGGTGTCCCCTTCTGCGTGGAGATGGACACCTCCTTAGCATGTCCCTACCTCATGGTCCCTTGGTTTGTGTGCATCTGTGTCCAGATCATCTCTTCTTACAAGAACCCAGTCATGTTGGATTAGGGTCCACCCTCACAACCTCATTTTACCTTGACTACCTCTTCAAAGAACCTATCTCCAAATGCAGTCACACGCCAAGACACTGGGGTGTTAGAACTCTAACATGCAGAGTCTGGCACAAATAATGCCCTTTTGTCTTACACAATCCTTTATGACAAAATGCTGAGCATGTAATTCTGTAACATAACAATATCACACCCAAGCACACCATCTGACGCTTTAGGTGAAATGTGCGTACTAAAACTATAAATTATTACCCCCAAGTTATTACCCTACTGACCACACTGAGGCAGGCCTTACTTCTGCAGGACCCCGTAGGAATTTTAGGGAGACACCTTCCAGCCTATAACACCTTCTTCCCACCATAGCAAGTAGAAGATGAGACAACAAATATCAAGTACTTATTTTTCAGACACCGAATTTCAGGTACCACAGAAGCATTACCCACGAGAGAAGAAAAACAGAAGTACAATTGCCCTAATTTTCTGCATAGAAGCTGGTGACTATCTGCCAATCAGAATGGAAACTCTCAGAGCAAGCCTAGTGGTCTCACTGAGCTGAAGAAACCCATCAGATTTTAAGGAGGCTGAAATATGTTAGAAGGCAGAATTCGGGGGCGGGGGACAGATCTAACGTAGAGAAGGAGTACTGAAACCTGGAGAGGAATCTCTTTCTGTCTTTGCAAATACAAAGTGATGGATGGGGTAAAACTTCAGGAGGCCTTGCAAAGAAAGCCTACTGTGCTGTACACAGAATAATTCTCAGGGATCACACGGGCAGGCAGACTCGCTAGCTCTGTCAGTTCACAGTAGGTTTTTCATTGATCATTTGGGCATTCAGTAGAAGCCCTTAAAAGGCCCTCACCTAAATAGTAGAACTAAACAATTCCTAAATAGGTACTCTTAAAAAAATGCTTTGAGCAACTCACAACAGGTTAAAGCTGACATGTGAGTGACTTAATTCAGGCACCATAAAGTTTATAAGTCTTTACAAGAGGATAGAGAAATTCATGTAACATTCATAATGTTCACCATCCAGTCACAATCTGTAAGGCATGACTATAAGCAAGAAAAAGGGAACTGAAAGTTTAAAAAAATCAATAAAAAAAATGATAGAGCCATGCTGGAAATGATGGAATTTGCAGACAAGGACACCTTATTTTATATTGAAGGTGTAAATAAAAACATGCTCAAAATAAGAGAAATAAAAAGATGTGAAAAACCAAATGACACATCTACAAAATATCAGTAATTTAATTATTCAATAAACAAGAGTGTCAGCAGGAAGACACTTCAGAAGAGAAGAGATCATTACATTTGAGGAGAGAGGAATGGAATCCATTTTGACTGAAATCCAAGGCAGGGAAAGTTGGATTATTTAATTTTCTTGTTTTAAAAAAGCTCTACTGACCCATGGAACGAACTTAACTTGTCAAGAAATAGTGAATACAGCCTACTAAATATAATGAAAGCCATGCATCCAGAAATTCAATAAGGTAAATAAAACTCGAGCAAAATAAATATAGTAAACCACATAAAAGCACATTCTAATCAAATGCTGCAAAGGAGAAATAAAAATGTCAAAGCTGACAATGAAGAAAAGGCTTATTAGAGACAAAGGGGCAAATATATAAATGAGTGCAGTTTTCTTTTGTTAGTTTATACAAGCCAGAGATCAATTGAGATCATTTTCAACATTCTCAGAGAAAGAACACGTCAAACTAGAATTACCCCAGAGAAAATGTCTATGAAAAATTAAGTTGAAATAATCATTTGTTCAAAAAAAAATTGAGAAACTTTTGATCAGCTGATTTGCACTAGAAGAAATAGTGATTTTTTTCAGACAAAATTAAATAAAGAAATTCTTCACGCATAAGCAAAAGTAATTCAAGACGGAGATTTGACCTACATTAAGTAACATAGCAACACAGTAAATATATGGGCAAATAATCTTTTTCATTTTAAAATTCCTTAAATATTTGAAATTTTAAAGTAGAAATAATAACCATGTGTCATGAACTGACAACATTTATACAATTAAAATATAGATAAGATATTGTACAAAGGATGAAAGGAGGAAACTAAGATTGTAGTGTTATAAGATCCTCACGCTACATGCTAAGCAATATAGTATTATTGGAAGTTAAACTGTTGCAAAGTTTATGAATGAGGAGCAATTACGTAATATTTTAATAAATTGAGCTGCAATCTCTGGATATAGAATTTGGAAATAAAGGACCAAACTATTTACCTTGTTTTATATAAAAATTATGTTTAAATGTAAAAAGACCTAAATGGAAAGCTAAAATTGTAAAATATCAAGAAGGTGCCACAGACATATTTACACATTTGGAAAAGCCTAAGAGTTTCTTCATAGGAAACCAAAAGTACACACTATAAAAGGAAAAAATCCAATAGAAAGTCATCAAAATTAAAGTCTTTTGCTTCTATAATGGCAATCGAAAACTTAGAAAGCAATCCTTGAAGAGTGGAAGAAAATATTTATAAAACATTTAATTGACAATGGCTTGTGTTCAAAATACATACGGAAATCTTGCAATTCAAATTTTAAAAAGAACTAACAATAATAAATAGTCAAACAATTTGAGTAGAAATTTCACAAAAGAAGATACTGAATTGGTCGGTAACCACATCATATGTTTATCCAAAAGAAAAAATGCAAATTAACATTGGAATGTGATTTACCTATGCAAAGTTGAATGAATAAACTTTTTCAAACTGACAACATCAAGTGTTGACTAAGGCACGTGAAGAAATGGAAACAAATATATATTGCTGGTGGCAATGCAAAATGGTACAATGAATTTTGAAATAAGTGGACTCCTCTTATACTCTAAATCATATATTTACCATAAGATTCAGGAATTATATTTTTAGATATTTACCCAAAAGAACTGAATATATATGTTCTCACAGATTGTTTCCCAAATGTTCATAGTAGTGTAATCTTAGAAGGAAAAACAAAACAAAACCCAAAGTAACAGTTCCTATCAGTCAGCAGACGAATGGTGAAGTAAACTGTGATATGTCTTGGCCATGGAATACTACTCAACAATAAAAGGAAACAAATTGCCAAAGGGTGGAAGTGGGGAAAGAGGTGCTCCATAATTTATGTTGGTCTTTTTTTTTAAATTTTATTTATTTATCTTTAGAGGGGACAGGAAGGAGAGAGGGAGAGAAATATCAATGTATGGTTGCATCTCACATGCCCTCTCCTGGGAACCTGGCCTGCAACCCAGGCATGTGCCCTGACTGGGAATTGAACAGCCATCCTTTGGTTTGCAGGCCCGCGCTCAATCCACTGAGCTACACCAGCCAGGGCTAATTTATGTTGGTCTTTGTGTGAGGATGTGACATGAAGTTTTCTTTAAAACAAAGTCGTGGCTTCTGCATCTGCAGAGAATTACTGAGGGTGTGAGTGTTGGTCAAGAAAATGAAGAGACAGTAAGGAGTGTTTTGCAGGTATTCTGGTGAGATTAAAATGCACGTCTCCACTTCGGTGGTAACGGGGAACAGAGTAAAACAGACATATGTTAACATGTAAACAAAGTTTAATATATACATGTATATGTATACTTATATTGGTGTGCTTGTACATACAGACTGTAGATGTATAGAAATAGATAATATAATATGGATGTGAGTGTATACATGAGCATGGATATAGGTTGTGGAAGTGAAAAAGCTTTCCTTGTGGATTGAAAGTAGATAATTAAAGAGGATGGGGAATTACCTATGACGAGAAGATTCCTGTCTTGCAAGTTTGGGATGTGTAATTCGATTACAAATTGTGGAAATTGGGGGAAAGTGTGGTAAAATTAAGAACTTACTGTCTTAGGGCTATGGCAACACTAACCAAAAAAGGATGCAACAACCAAGCCCAAAGCTATCTCTGAGAACTGGAGAAAAGCTGCATCTTTTCCAAGTATTCCAGGGGTGGTAACTCTCCTGGTTCTCTATAGAGATTACCATGGATGCATGTGCAATCGGGTCCCGTTTCTGAGATACCAAGTTATCAATTAAATTAAAGATACAGATGAACAGAACGAAGTTTGCCTCCTTGTGCTTAGAAGTGTCAGGTGGTCCTGAACACCATTAAAGTCAAATCCATCCAAAATTCGAACTTCTAGAACTACCAGTGTACTCAAGAGCTATTATTCTATTAATCTGTCTCAAACCAAACAAGCAAACAACTATGCCCACTAAAATGCAGGTGGATCCCAAGAAGAACCTTTGCTCTACCATAAAATAAACATAAACTCAAAGTGGTAAGATCCACGCAAATTTCCAGACTCTCTGCACAGTCACAAGGCTAAACTGAACACGATTAAGAAGTATTTTCCATGATCAATTTTCACGTAAAGATGAAAAGATTTGTCCCTAGGTACTTGGCGGAAACTTAAAACCTATTCCAGAGGTATAGGATTTCAGTGGTTTGAAACCCCCCGGGATGGTTAACCATTTGCTTAGGAAGTTAGGGACATCTTCCTAATTGCAATGAGGTAAATAATGCCCTGGAGGCAAGCACCTCTATAGAGAATGGGACAGAGGACATTATGAACCACAGTCCGGGGGGTCTAGATCTAGCTTGACCACTCGCTTAACAAGTACCAGTTGTGTCGTACTCTTGTCCTTCAATTTCATCACGTACAAAACAGAAACAATGTGGGGAATTAGAAGGATGAAGTATATCCCTGGTCTAAACACCGCTTTGGGAATGAATGCAAAAATGTTATTTTCTCTATGTGTTAATTTGTTTAGCAAACATTTATGGTGTCTTACTAGGTATGGGCCAAATTTTGTGGTGATGACCACGACACAAAAGTCCCTATGTGATAGACAAGAAATGGTCAATTAATGAAGTCAACAAAAATAACATGGAGAAATACCAAGGACAGTGAAGAATTTACAAGAGTGAGTGGGTTATTTTAGATAAGCTGGTCATGACTGTCCCCTGCAAACAAAACCTGACTAACACAAGGGATCGACTCAAGGAGAGGGCCAGAGGGAGAACTCAGGGTGGGGTGAAAGGAAGTTCATGGTTTTGAGTACAGGAAACACAGTTTATTTTTGTGTTATTATTTATTGATTACCATAATTGATTACAGTTTATTGATACTACTTTTGCCCCACCCTAGACCCCAGGGAGAGTAAAGAGCTAAAGCAAAACTCTTGAAATAGAATTCACTTTAGTGACTTCATGAACAGCCAGCCTCAGGCTAGTGTGTGGCGAGCAGGTTACTGGGGATCAGCAAGGGGCCAAGAGGACCTGTTGCAAGTTGATCACAATAATTCAGAGGAGAGATGATGGGGGTTAATTCAGGTAGTGATAGGGAGGAGGGGAGTTTCATTCGTAGTTTGAATACTTTTTCAAAACAGAAAAAGAAAAACGACTGTTCATGGATTGAATCACACATTTTAGAAAAGTACAGGAATAAAGATGGCTTAACCAATATTTGGACTTACCCAAATGATTGAGAGTCATTTAATAGGAAGAAGACTAAAAAGCTTACATCATAAAGCAATATTCAGAGTTAAGCTCGATAGCTGTCCAAGGACTTCTGGGGAACTAAAACATGTATTAGATATCAGATGATGTTATATAAAAACTAAATGTATAATTTCTTACTCTCTAATTTAAAAATAGTTAATTATACAATAAATATATATGTTATAAAATAATTAGTATAAGGAAAAGCCAATAACTATAAATCTACCTCCCAAATATATTTACTATTTAGAGATGAATAGATAGAGAACTAATCAGTATATATAAATATATCTTAACTTTTTAGGCGTTTGTTTTGAGTAAAATATAAATGCATATAGACATATACATATTTAAGGCTGAGATAGCAATGTATATTCTATCAGTTCATACATCTATATATCCTACCAGTCATCCACATTTTGTATTAAACTTATTTAAATTAATTAACAGCCATGAGTACACAGAGTAACTGATAAGTAGAGACAACTTTGACTCTAGTAGAAAATTAGAAAATACTTTATCATAATCTTTTTTTTTCTTGCTACTACTAACTTGACCTGAGAAGTTTGTTGTAACATGAAATTTATTTTTAAAAGTACACACATTGGGAGAGAAATTTCATCAAATGTTTCTGTTTGAGCAATAGCACATATGAATGGAATACACATTTCTGTTAATATTAAATATCAATGCAATGCATAGTAATTCCAAAGTCATTCTTTTTATATAAGATGTTAGGTCTTGATCCTCATTCCAATTTAACTTTGCTAATCTGCTCCTGATAGAATTTTTTTTCAAGTGATGGCTACTGCACAAGTGGATCTAGCAGCCGCATGGATTTCAGCTTCACACTGCACGCATTACCCGGGCTCACAGTGAGTTAAAAAGAAAACAATGAAACATTCATTTACTCACCAGCTTCTAGAAAAGATAAACAAAAGTGATAATCTAAACTGTATACATGCAGAGACTGGGGATCCAATAAAGCATGTTTCTCAGCCTGAGATTAATATAATGCACTCTCTAGCAAATAAGAAAGAGAGCACCACAGGGCATGTGGTCAGAACCGAGGCTTTGGCAGGACACAGATCTTTGGCCCAGATGTAATAGAAGGTCAACGTAGAGGGAAAGAAAAACTATGGGCAGACTTAGTGAGCATCAGCGGGTTACCCAGCATTCCAGGGAGAGTCCTTGGCTAAAGACCTCCCTTCCTGGGGCCCCCTGAGGCTGCGCAGTACACCAGAGGTCATCTGGGTGCTCGGCAAGGGTACTATGAATGGGAGAAAGATTCCTGATAAATTTCAATATCAATTTTATTGATTGGTGCTTGGGATGGATTAGCGACATCTACAAAGAACTGGTTAGGATACGTGTTTGACTTGCACTTAGTTGATAAGAGTTATATGATTGCTGTCTAAATTCCTCTGAACCCTAAGAGTACACACACGCACAGGACCATGTGTGTGCACACATGCACATCTACTCAGCTCCTGTGGGCATGGATTAGGGAAACACCCCTTGGATATAAAATAAACTGTGTTCAGCTAAACGCTCCTTGATGTCATCCTAGACTAGGTTAGGTCCCCGGGCAAAGCCCCTGAAGCTTCATTTCCTGAGCTCCAGTTCATTTACTCAAGAGTTCAGTTACCAATCTATCCATTATTTAATCCACGTGGTTGCTACGGATTTGCTGAATACCTACGCAGTCCCCGGCACCCTAGTAAGCATTTTGTCCTGCTTAGACTCAGCGGTAAACAACCTACACATACCTCCCAGCTTTATAAAGCTTGAGAGTATAAGGGAATGTTCAGTTAGTGAGTCCCCAGTGGCTACCCATTTTCCATATATGAGTCACCGGAGTCAACCCCATTGTCTGATATGTAGCAAATGATCTTTATAAGATGATAGAATTTAACTGAGTGATCCCTCGGGACAGCCCAAAGTCTGCTGTTCTGGATAACAATAACATTAGCCGCTGTTAGCCAGGGTAACAATAATGATAATAATGACAATGCTGATCTATGCTTGAGGGTAATAACTAATACATTTGATTGTTTGCTAAATGTTAGGCTCTCCAAGTTAATTACCTTACCTGGATTAGTTTATGCGATACTTAGACAATCATGTCTTCAGACATGATTATTCTTTACACTTTGTGGATGAGAAAGGTGAGTCTGAGGATGAGGGATTTGGACAAAATTTTGAGAACAGAAAATTGCACATATCGGATACATCAGACTATAAAACCTTCTTTCTGCAGGAGCACAGAGCACTGGAGTAAAATACAGTCTCTGTAAGTAAAGATTTTAAAGACAGAAAAAAAAATGCCGGCTAACTACAATCTGAGATTTTTCTTCGATCTATCACACTCGATGCAGTTAAAAATACAGGCGAGTTTTTTTACAGCATCCCTTGCCACTTAACTTACCTCTCCATTACTTTGGCAAAAACATCGCTATGGCAACAAGTCTCTTCCAATTGCGTTTACACTAATGTTTTCACTTTAACTATGGACTTGGAGGGTACTCTCTAACGTGGGCTTAACTGTAAGTTAGGAGTTCACAGTTGCAAAAGGGAAAAAGAGTACAGCCAAGAAGAACCTAAATCATTTGCAGAGGAAACAACAGTGGTAGGGATAGTAGTAGGCAAAACAAAGGCTGCTCTTTGTTGGATGTACAGGGTAGCCAGGACATCAGGAAGATCCCTGCAGACGTCACCTGTCACCACGTTTCTCCAAATAGTCTTGTGAAATAGATACGACCCATAAGGCAACTGAGGCACCTGAGGTCAAACTTTCTCAAGGCCAAAGAGTAGCTAATGTAGCGTATCTGCGCAAATCTGTCAGACTCTACAGATGGTTCAGTTTAAAAAAAAAAATTAAATGGCCTTTGCTGGGCCGTGGTAAGGACCCTGCATCTGCCCGAGAGCTGGGTAAACCCGGAAAAGTCATCTCCACGTCGGGTGACTTAGAATGACTTTTCTAGGGGCAGAGCATGAGACTGAGATTCTTGTGAAAGTAGATGGTCCCAGAAAAGAAGTGCAAATGGGATACTACAAATTCATTTTCACTCTCTCTCTAACCCACACTCCCTGTACATAAAACTCTGCACCTAACCTAAATTCTAGGGGGAAAAAAAGGCCTTTATGGTTTAATGAAGATCAAGTATCCATGTCTAGTTTTGTTTCCATGAAATCTGGCCAAGAGGACAGGATTAGACAGTGAGCACATTGGATGCCGGCACTTCAATTAAGGCTTAATTTCCAATAACAATGAACAGAGGAACATCTGAAAGAAAACACACCCTAAAAAATACCTATTGGTAATACATAACAGATTATAGCTGCTGGCCGAAGAGATCTACGAACTCTGTTAATAGCTACTGAATGCAGTTTGCATTGCTTAACCACCAGAGGCGTCCTGTTTGCTAGGTGTTATTTTCTCCATTTCACAAATGAGTGAAGAACACCGAGAGCCAAACAATGCACCTAAGATCAGAGAGCTGCAGCCGCGAGGTCGCATTGCAAGCGCTTTTCACCACACCGCGCATCCTCACATCCGACTGCTTTAACAGATCTGATATTTCCAGGGGAATTGCCCTGGGAGTGTGAGAGTACGCATCCCTTTTATGACTCTCCCCATCCTTCCTCCTGCATTAAATCAGGGTCGAGGAGGCCAGCTCTGGCCACAGCAGGCTCCTTTTGAGGAGCGGCACCAGGGTTCCCTGGAAACCATTCATCTTCCCTCCTGTTCCGGCAGGCAGACCATCCAGAGCCTGCCGCCCTCTCTGCTGATCTGTTTAGATAAATATCTCACAGATAATCTTTCTCTCTCTCATCTTTTCTACTCACCCTTCACCCATCCTTCTTCCCTCTGCAATTTCCAACGAATTAATCTTAGATAACGGCAAGAATTTTCAGAAGAGAAAGAATTTCCACGAATTCATTTTAAGGCTAAACAACTCCCAGAAATCCAATTTCATTACTGCACACACAGCCCTTGCTATGAGCCAAGTACCAGGGTAAGATTTTAATGTGAAAAATAAACGGGGTGCCTTAATGTTGAGGAACATCAAGGACGTAGTAAATAAAATATACCTTTGTAAACGAGAACAAAATGAGTTTTTAAAGAGCTAGGCGTTACTGAGGCTTACTAGGTTCCTGTTACTACACCCTTACATATGTTTTATATATGTTGCTTTGTATATGTTTTCTTATCTAATCCATTTCACAACTCTGTTAGGTATTCTCATTGTTATTTCACTAATATTGAGACTCATGTTACGATGGCTAAATAATAGTCCCTGTGGGATCTGAACATGTATTTCTTTTTTGGTTCTTTTCAAACTCCTCTCTTATCTATTCTACAGTTCAGTGAAATGTGATGAAATATTGAACAGAAGGCTGTAGTAGCAAAACACACCAAAATGCCACACAAGACAAAGAGATGTCTAAATGTCACCTCTGAAGGTGGAATTATGAATTCTGTCTAGTACTGTGCTCTTCACAGTAGAGTTGTCGGGGATTAGGAACCACAGGAAAGGCTTCAATACAAGGCACAGGTTACACGCTTTCATGTGTTTGCACTGGGGGACCGACTCCTCTGGGGAAGGAGGCGTCAGGTGTCTAGAGTCGAGCAAGAAATTATCGGGAAGACAGAGAATGCAGGTGCCAAGAACCAGTCAGACAGACACTGCCATAGATCCTGGTTGTGGGAAATGAAAAAAGGCAATGGGAAAGCAGGCTGCCAGCCCTGGCTGGGGAGATCAGTTGGTTAGGGCATCGTCCTGATACCGCCGGTTTGCGGGTTCGATCCCCCGTCAGGGCACATACAAGAATCAGCCAATGAATGGATAAATAAGGGAAACAACAAATCAAGTGCTCTCTCTCTCTCTCTTCTCTAAAATCAATCATTTTTTTTAAAGAAAGTATGCGGGCAGCTCAGCACATCAGAGTATAGTACAGTGGACAGTTCAGGAGCTGAAACTCTGAGTTCAGACTATTGGAGTTTAGCTCCACAATCTGTACCCTGTTCCCTAATAGCTTCATCTAATATATTTACCTTAAATATAAATATATTCGATAAATTTTATACTTAAAATTTCAGTCTATGAGTATTCACATGTAATTTACAGTGCCGAGTAGTAGACAAAAATTCAAAACATATTATCTGAAGTTCATGGGCTGAATCTGCTAATTTAACGCATCTCTTGCCGCTCTTTTATTTAGATCTGAGTCCTACCTGCCTACAGTCATGGAAAGTGCCAGGCTTGGGTGTCTTGCAGGTGCCAGCAACCTGAGAGAATGGAAGACACAGAGAATTTAATCTCTACAAATGTAGATAGAAGCACATGTGTAGCATATTATATATGAATTTTCCATATTAACCCTTTTAAAATGTGCACAGAGATAAATCAGCACAGTCACTTGGAAACTGGGATCATTTGCCTTGATTTTTTGATAGCATTGCTTTCCTGTTGTTGGCCATGGGTACCTCTCCTAAGAAAGACTCTTTCCTTTTTTTCTTTTTTTTTTAAGCAAGCCCTTTAAAAGAATGAAAGTTTTAACATAGCTATAAACCATGCTGCAGTTAGTCAGGTCACGTCACAACAGCCACAAATGGACACTGATGGATTTGGCAATTAGATCATCCCAGCATCTAATACGTAAAAGGAGCATATTTCTGTCCCTCTCAAAGACTTCGTGGGATGCTGACCATGGCTCAGTCTCCCCTGTGTCCCCACGGCTGTAAATTTCAGTGGGATTAATAGCTCAGCTTGCTTGAGTTGGCTCCCCCTAAGAGGGCTATTTCAAGGACCCCAATAAGTTGTACAATACAACGTTCACCTGATGGCCTCTCCCTTCCCACCCATGCTCTAGAGGTGACTAAGGGTGTCCTTCAAGGTCCAACGCCGCCTAAGAGCAAGTCCTGGGTGTCCTGGGCAGTGGTGGATGACGTGGAGTGAAGGCATTGACTAATTAAAATAGTAATGGATTTATAAGGAGAGAAATGTAAAGTCTGAATTCCTTGTCAGATGCAAAGTACATATTTTCACTATTTGAACACGTGTTATCAGTAGTGGGCCTTGGGCTCAGACTCTGAACACACTGGTTAAGATGTGAAATGTCTGCTGTTCCTTCGGCTGGAGTTGTGTCAAGTCTTTGTGGGCTAGCTGTTATCTCCTGCGGAATCAGCTCTGACAGGCAGTGATAAACGGCTTTGATTAATAAAACACGAGGACTCAAATTAAATATTGCTGAACACATGTAGGATCTTTGGTAGACCAGATCTTTTGATATATGCGGCCTTTTTGAGGGTACAAAATAATAAGAGCTTACAATAAAAGTTAGATTTTATTGGGCACCTACAAAGTGACAGACACCGCTCTAAGTGCTCTGAAGTATCATCCTTTAAATACTTACAACACGCCTATAAGGTGGGTTCAGTTCGTTTCTCCGTTTTACAGATGAGAAAACTCTAGTTATTTGCCCAAAGGTTTAAAAAGAGTATGGCTCAAGATCCGGTCCTCGTGTGTATTTTTTAAACTTTATTTTTGTTGTTGACACGATTACTGATGTCCCCATTTCCCCTCCCCCCACCCCTCTTTGCCCACCTCCACCCGGCCCCCACCCCTTTCCCTCTGGCCATGACCGTATGGGTTGTCTGTGTCTGTAATTATGCATAAATGTCCTCTGGCTCATCCCTCCACCTTCTTTCATCCAGTCCCCCCAACCCTCCCCTCTGACAGCTGCCAGTCTGTTCCGGGTACCCATGCCCCTGTTTCTGTTTTGTTCATTCATTTAGTTTATTCATTAGATTCCACATATAAATGAGATAATACGTTCTTTGTCTTGTTCATGCACCTATGTGTCTTTTGAAAGAAAATGGACCTTCAGTCAGCTAGAACATAATTCTTCTGTGTTGTAAAGTGTGCCTAATTATCTTCCATGTGTTTTGGGGGTGGGCAATTAAAGAGGTATAATGTATGTAAAGGACCATCCCCAAGCCAAGTAAGAACCATTTGATTTTTAACTTTATTGACTTCCTTCTCATATTATTGTAATTCTGGGAGAGACAACTACATTTTCTTGAGGGACGTTGTTTTCTCACACACATGACTCTGTGTTTAATTGCATCAGAGGTCCATGGAGAGGCCGCCTGTTGCACAAAGGAGAAAAGAGGGTTTCGGGTAATAAAATATTCTTTGAACCACAGGCTCTTCTGCTTATGGGATGATATTAGAGAAGAACCACACTCTTGTATCCTTGGTTTCCTCTTTTTTGCCTGGATTTTTCTAACAAGGCTGTGTGATGTATGCATGTGTGTGTGCGGGGGGGGCACAAAAATGATGACGAACCTGCCAGTACCTTTTTTAGGCCTGAGAAGACTACATACACATGAAGCGTGATAACTGAGACAATTGAACTCATAGTTTTAAGGATCTATCTTGTTTGTGCTAATCCTCCATGTATCAAAACAGGAGACACAAAATTGTTAAGCCAGTTAAGAAGCATCTATTAAATGCTATATCAGAATTATAAAGGAAACATTCAGACCTTAGAGATTAACCCACATGCTGTAGTATTAATACACCATAACTATCGTTTTCTTACCACCACCCCCTTTTTGGTCCAGTATGTGGAGCCCTTACTCATTCTTCATGACCTCATTCAATTGTTTCCGCTTTTGTGAAACCTTGAGGAAGCCTTCAAGGTAGATGTAGTTGCTTTGGGCTTCGTGCCCCACAATGCTCAGCTCTCTTTGCCATGGTAAACTCTCCTGCTAGTCCCCTGCCTGGCACAGGTTACTTAAACCAGCCCGTAGCATCCATGTCCTAACCGTGCAACCAGAGTGTTAAAGCGTGCCGAACCATGTTAAGTGGTGTCGTCCGGAGGTGTATGCCAATGCCAAACTCGAACCTCATCTCCCATCCATCTGTTCTTTTGAACGACATTTAGAACCGATTCCTGACTCTGAACTAGTTTCATTATATCTATATTTTTACCCAGTCTTGCTTGGTACCACTTCCTCCACTTTGACTGGTTTCCCTTCTTAACTCTGATTCAAATTCTACCTCTAACCAGGTGCCTTTCCACCTAAAAAGTTAATACTCATAACAAGTACTCATGGCTCCAGGATCCTCACAGGAAGACATTTAGAAGAGGCCTTCTTGGGACAGTGACATGTCAGTCCAACTATAAAAGTAGAGAGCCCACATACACGGTCCTCACGGTTAGTGGCGTGTCTCCCTATAACCCTCTATGCGACCCTTTACCCCTCTGACCAGGATCTGTGATACATTTAGTTCATAATCTCTAAACCAGGGGTGTCAAACTCATTTTCACTGGGGGCCACATCAGCCTCGCAGTTGCCTGCAAAGGGCCGAAATAATTTTAGGACTGTATACATGCACCTACTCCCTAACTGTTAAGGAGTTGAAATTACATCCGGCCCTTTGAAGGCAACCGCAAAGCTGATGTGGCCCCCCAGTGAAAATGAGTTTGACACCCCTGCTCTAAATCAGGAGATTACACCTTAGCAAGAGTAAAGTTATGCACGATACTTTCTGACTGTCTCATTAAGATCTCAGCTCCCTATAAAGCCCTGCAATAGCCCCATTTCAATAACTTTGTAATGGGTGCCAACTATATGCTACACCATGGAAACTAGTTCTAAACAGGAGATTCCAGAGAAGCGTCCAATAGAGTCCTAGAGACAGAGGAAGAGCTAGACCGGTTCAATACAGCCCACTGTGAAAGCTTTGACGGTGAAGGTCACGGGCGACGAGGGACTAGAGGAAGAGGACCTACACCACACCAGGAGGAGTGCAAGGGCGGGGCCTAAAAGGCAGTGACTGGTGAAGGCAGGCTGGGACCTGGCCAGGTGGAGAGGGAGGGAGAGCGCAATCCTCAGTACTCTGCCTGTTTCTTTTCACGTTCAACGCTTTTCAAGGCATTCTGAACGCCCTGCGGTGCCTTAAACTATTCCTGTGTAATTTCCTCACTCCTCTCCACTTTCTCTTTGCCTGCGTGTCTTCATTTGTAAAACTGCTTCATTTGTAAAGTCCTCTCTGTAGTGAGTCAGACAGCATAAGGAATAAAGGAACTATACCGCAACATCGCCGGTTATAAAGTCAGGTAGATTTCGGGTGGGGCTGATAACAAAAGAGACATAGGTTACTGTTGGATATTCTTCCAAGTGTGATCCTTGGGCTTCTCCCCCACCCACAGTTTTATCCAAAAGACCCCACTGGGTGCTTCCTGGGAAAATCGGCACGATCGTGGGGCCGGGACTGTAAAGGCTTCACTTCCCGGTACTGAAACTGAAGTCCTAACAATTCATGACACTACACTTTGTGTTCTGCTCTTACGCATGAAGGTAGAGTGTTTTGAGACTCTTATTACAGATTTCAAAATACAAGTCATGTGAGCACCGAACAGGGAAGCTATTTAAAGGAAGTCAGTGTTGTCACCCGTGGAGATGAAAACAGGTCAAAAGGTCCAAAGTAAGAGGTGAGTTCATCATCTATATGCAAATACTTTCCCAGAAGGGCAGTGATTCTTTAGCCCTGAAATTTAGCAAGACCATCTGAAGGAGCATCGAGTCCATGCAGTAGTATCCAATGAGATCTTAACTATGATGCGCACAGAGGAATATTGTATAAAATTCAAACTAGGATTGTATGAACAAGAGTGAAAGCAAATTCCCGAATTTTTGTAGGGTTTTTCAGTTTATTCGGTCTTAGTCATCTACTATAAAAATAAAAATAACAAAAAAAAAAAATAACAATCACACATTTTCTGCCAAGTGTTTCTCCTTGTTTATACTATTTATGACTTATAACAGCTTGGAAATTAGACATTATCACTGTAGTATAAAGATGAATGCTCTGTCTCTGGAAATGGATTGTGCCAAGTCGACTACTTTGTTCTGGTACAAACCAGAGTAAAACCCGTGCTGTCTAGTCCCAAACAGCAGACGTTTTTCTTCCAGGCATCTGTCTAATAATGGTAGAGGGAAAGAGAAGAAAGACAAAGAGAGCAAATAAGTCAAGTAAACTGATGTGACTGTTGCTGGTCCTGGGCAACTCTGAGGGCCAGCATGGCAGACTGAAATTGCAACGCTCTCTTTGAGTTAAAGAAATACAGAGCGGACGCTCTCTTACCCACTGAGAACGCATTCTGCCTTGGCAAGGGGCCATCTCCGGACACAAGAGGAAAGAGTTTGAATTACCAGCAACTGAGGAAAGAGAAGTAAAGTTAGAAAGCAGTGGGATGGAGCACGTCAGATAGGGGGAAGGGACATGGTAACGTCACCATCCTCTCCCTTCCCTGTTGAATTTGCTTGAACCTTTTCCCATCCCATAATGGGTCTTGATTTCTATAGGATAGTGATTCTCCACCTCTTCCTAAGCAGGGCTTTTGTCCTCACTCTTGGACTTTCCTCTTACTATCAGGAGGCAAAGAGTATCAGCACATCCTTTGGTCCAGACCCCAAGGCACAGCTAATCAGTCACCTCTGCTTCTATGCATCTGGGCCCCTCTTGGACCATTAAACATGCTCAGACTATAAAACAATAATGCAAATCATGATTACTGTTTATATGGTGTCCAGGTCTTGTGCTAAACTCAACCTGAACAGAGAGACATTAGTATTATTTTTAACTTTCCAGAACAGGAAAGTAGACACTAAACTACAGGCATGCAGTTGGTCATTCGGAATCTGTTTCGTCTGACTGTGAATATCACACTCTCTAATCTAGGTGAAGTCATTCTCTGTGACTCTGTTTGCATATCTACATAACTGAAATCAAAGCCCTACCTTGTGCTATTGTTAAAAGAACTAGAATAACATGGTGAAGTAAATAAAACACACTGAGTGTTAAATAAATAGCATTCTTTAAAAAAATTGTTTTCTTCTAAGACTCCTTGGTAACAAGCAAGGTATTTTTGAATCTCCTGGAGTGACCAGTGTATGTCAAATGCTTTAGAACCATTTCTTATGCAAAGAAATAATTGTGCAAATAAATTTTTAAAAAGAATCAATGGATGAATGGATCTCTTGCCTTTTCTTTTCCCCCTTTGAGTACATCTGTATTTGTAATCTGTTCCATTTTCCAAGAGAATGGACAAGAGAAGCTTTGGAAGGAAGAAGCTATGAGGATCCTGGGTACAGAATTGTAACAATACTTCTGAATCTTGCAATCATTTTCCCTTCCTTATGTTTGTAACTGATGCAGGCACTCAGGATCCATCTAGTAATAGCGTAAAAGGTAAAGAGTCTTGACAAGCTTACTGCTCTCCCCATACATATAAATCTAAATCCGTCATCAGGGTAACACATAGCACTCTTTCTACGAATTAATCATTAGGTGTATATTGCATCACTACTCAAATCACAGGGAGCTCTTACAAATGAAGAAGTACAATGGCAATTAGAAAAAAAAAGCAAAATTTACTTTTCAGCATTTTGGTCATTGTAAAAATAAAAAAATGAAAAATCTAAATTTATATCAACAGATGGATTCATTAAATTACGGTATATTTATGGCATGACCTGCCATGCATTCATAAAGAGATTGACTAAGACACCCCCACACACTGATGTGGAAAGCACTGAAAAGCATATTACTAAGTGGGGAGAAAAGAGAATCACAAAGTAATATTGCAAAGTACAGCCCCCTTGGCGTAAAACCAAAGGTAAATGCTGACAGTACCCATATTTACTCACATAAAATGGAATGCGACGGGTTGATCTCTAAGCTGTTAAAGGTGGAGTCCCCTGGAGAGAACTGGGTGATTTTATGGGATTAAGTGAGGGCTTCATATCATGTGCTACATATATATGCATTTCATGATTAAGCAAATAAAAGTGTTAGACCTTATTCCAAGAGTTCATATTTTATAGAGATAATACAGTACACTATATGGCCATACAATCATATCATAGGTATACAGTTTCTGTAAAAAAGAAATCTGTGTGTTCATCATACCTTCTTCTTATGAATTTTGCTTGTGGGATAAAAGCAATGATGATAAGTAAATTAATTTGGTGGTGCATCACTTGAATAGCAATCAAAGCTGAGTTTTTAGCTTGCTAATGAAAATGTCAAAAATGATCAAGCCTGCATTGTTTTCATTTTACATGTATGCAAATTTTGGCTCAGATGAAGAAGCCTACCTGAGGAAATCACACAGCAAATTACCAGCAGGGACTGGAGGTACACTATTTGGATTGGAATCTACATTTGGATTGACTATTGGGGGGGGGTGTTTTGATTCTAAAAATCAAAGAGAGTAAATAGAACTCGATGTACAATGTATCAGGTAGGAGCTGCAACCATCTTAGTGGTTCCAGTGTTTGTTTATCCCACGATACAAAGTAGGCAGAGGTGATATTGAACAAGTAGAAAACACGAAGCTCTGATCATGCTTTGCTCTTAGCATTAGACAGCAGAATATCACTTCTCTTCTTTTTCTTTGATCTCAGCCTTGCAATCTGAAAGCCAGAGGAATGATCAACGGCCATGAAATGCACACAAAGATTCCTTTTGTTTGTCCCCCAGAATGGGAAGATGGTCAAATTGATCAGTCATCAAGGTATAATGATCTGAAATAAATACTGGCCTCTTTGATGTGGCTGAGGATGCCAGCATCACGGAAAGAGATCATTCTTCTGACTCTCCCATAATTGAAGAATTATGCCTGTTTATGAAGGGCCTTCCTTAATTGCTAGCTGGTAATTCAGCATCCTGACACCGGTCTGTGGGAACGGTGATCCCTCACCCCGCACAAGGGGGAGAAGATTGCTCTGAGAACGATGAATGGGAAGAGGCCTCCGAATTAAAAATAATTGGAGCCTAGAGCAGGTGATGAGAAAAAGGCCCAGAAATGACTCTACCGTCCCTCAAAGAAATGACAGTGATTCATCTGAGTGAAGCCTCTGCAAAGGGTCTCGGACAGGTGTGTATTTGTTTTGAGAAAACACCAAGCAAAGACTATAGCCTAGGGGATGTTTTCATTTATAACAAGAATAAAACCTGAAAGGTCTTAACCATCCTGATCTTAGAAAAGCATTAAAAGGAAAATACAGGGCCGCCCGGGATGATAGATGAAGGGCACCGGAAAGGTCAGAAAACAGGAGAGAGATTCTAAAAGTGAATGTATCAGAAGACTACAGATGCTCGAACTAGAAAATACTGCTGGGGGGACCTGTCATTTTATGCACCGTGTTACACAGGCCAATTAGAACACTTTCTGAAACTCCTTTTATTCCCCACTCTCAAAAAGATGACAATAGGATCACAATAGTCTTTTTGTGATGAGTAAATAAATGAGTTTATGAAATGGTGCTTTCTAGTCGAAAGTACTAAGTTGCTTTTGGGTTACACCCTTTCCGTCCATCTTTTAGCTGGAAATGAGATAAAATTTGCCATGTCAACACCTTACCAAGCCCAAAGGTGAACTGGTAATTCTCATTTATCCATAAACACTTTTCTGGGGACTCTCTCCTTCTTCCAACCACAATAAGCCTCTTTGAGCCTTATGTTATCTCTTGCCTTTTAACATAGAGAATCTCCATGATCGTGAGCATTTTAGACTTTTGCAGTTTTTACAGACACACTCTGAGGCCCTTATCTCTAGTTCCATAATTCTTTTCCTAGTACGCACTTTCAAATTTGAACATCTTTTAGGTGGTTCATGTGCAAACTAAAATTTTCCCAATTATAACCACAATTCCCTTCCACAATAGTCTTCATTTAAATGCATTATAACCACAATTGCATTCTTTATTTAAAAGCACAGATCATTTCACAATAGGGCCTATATCTTCTAGCCAAAGAAGTAAGTAAATGTGCATTAGATAAGCGAACAAATTACCACTGACTGCTTCTCCCCTTTCAGTTACCGTGGCCAGTGGTTATCAAACATCGGGGGTGCTTCACAGTATGCCTACAAAGTGTCATGATATTCAGATATGCAAGCCCGGTATCTTGAAATTATATGTATAAAATCAGATTTAGTCAGGAGGATATGAATGTTTAACAAGGAGATTCTCTGTTCGCAAACTAAAATTGGGGACCTAGTGCCACCGTGTGAGTTCACACACTTTCACATCTTGAAGGAGAAGGTGACCTTCAGTTAACTCTCTCTGCTCCCCAGGGGTTGACAAAGGTACCACGGACTATCAAGTGTATTATTAAGAGCACTGCTTACAGTAAAACAACTCCTGGTTATGCAATTATGTCCAGGTTGCTTGCATGTGCTAATGATCAAAATTTGATATCAAGCCACAGCTTCGAAATGTCATACGGGAGAAGGTCTTAATTGGCATGTTCCATGAAGAGACCCGAGAATCTATTCTCTGAAGTGATTAATAGGTACTAGCTCATGTTGGGTGTGAGGCTTCTAAACTAATATAGGAGAGGGAAATTCGCCATCCCCAAATGTGTCTCTTTGTTCTGAGGATTATTTTAGGCTGATGATTTTCAAGAGACAGAGGACTCAGGAAGTTTTTCTTTTTACCTCCCCCTTAAATGGCTAAAAGAATTTAGATCAGGAGGTGCCACCAGGAATGGAGCTATTACCAAAGATAATCTCTTTTTACATCAGAAAGATTTATTTGCAAAGCATGGCAAACATTTGCTTGCCTAACATTTGTTCTTCCCGTCTCCCTGGGAATTCTCTTTCCTCCCCTTGAAGTCCCAGCCCCTTACCCCTGGTCTCCTTAGCTCAAGTTGGCACTTAAGTCTCAACTGGCTGACAGTGTATGGGCCCTATATTCTTATGGAGCTCCTTTAGGTACAGAATTAAATTGTGCTTTTCTCCTATTATTGTTATTGTTGTTGTTAAATTGATTTGTAGACCAGCCAAAGAACCTGAAAGGGTAAAAGAAAAATTTTCCTCCCCTCTCCAGGGCTGGATCACAGACCTTCAAGATACAAATTTTCTTTCATTATATGAGCTTTCCCCTGGTGGGGGGAAGGGGAGCTGGCAAAAAAAAAAATGGTTGCTAGTTCACTGTGTTAACAGTTAGACACCCTTCTGCCCGGTTGTATTGACTTGCTGTGCTTTCTGGGGTAAATTCTCTGAGATGCTGGAATTAGATCTGGCCTATGACAGATTTGTGAATCTGCATGTTTGCATGAAGCTAAGAACGAGAGCCCCTTAGACACTCATATCATAGACACTCATATGTATGCTTTCTCGAACTGTGTGAGTTCATGCCTTCATGTCTTTGCTCAGTGTCTCTTCCTCTTAAAAAGACCCCCCGACTCTGCTCCACCAGGTAAACTATAACCATCCTTCAAGGCCCACCTTAAACACGGACCCATTCCCCAGTCAAGGCATTCCCCTACTATCCCTGGTCTGGGTGCGTACGGAAGGCAACGGGAGGCAACCGATTCATGTTGCTCTCTCTCCCTTTCTCTCCCTCTCTCAGAAAACAAACGAAGCCCTGGCTGGTGTAGCTCAGTGGATTGAGCACGGGCCTGCGAATCGAACAACCGCGGTTTGATTCTCAGTCAGGGCACATGCCTGGGTTGCAGGCCAGTTCCCAAAAGGGGACGCATGAGAAGCAACCATACACTGATATTTCTCTACCCTTCTCCTTCCCTTTCCCTCTAAAGATAAATAAATTAAATTATTAAAAAAAGAAAACAAACAGCTCTGGCTTGTATGGCTCAGTGGATGGAGTGCCGGCCTGTGAACCAAAGGGTTACTGGTTCGATTCTTAGTTAGGACACATGCCTGGATTGTGCGCCAGGCCCCCAGTAGGGGGTGCAACCACACCCTGATGTTTCTGTCCCTCTCTTTCTCTCTCCCCTCCCCGCTCTCGAAAAATAAATAAATAAGTAAATAAAATCTTTAAAAAAAAAAAGAAAAATTGTCCTCAAGTGAGGATAACATTTTTGATTTAAAAATGCTTCCTTAAATTTTGTTGCTTTCTCTGCACTCACATAGCACTAATAGCACTATGTCCACTCTAATTTTAGTACTTCTAGTACTTTCTATCTGGGTGGCAGACTCTTTGAAGTGTCTATCTCTCCTCTTGGGGCACAATGTCCTTACATATTTTGTCTTGCACAGTTCTTGGAACCGAACAAAAACAAAATATGATCAGCTATTTGTTAAACTTCACTAAATCCCAGGGATAGAGCTGGATGTCCTGGGATCAAGTGTAAATTATATCACTTCTTCAAGCTTCAGGCAATAGCTAGCTCCTTAAGGGATTTCTTTCCTAAAACTCTTCATGTCCTTTGCCTCTGAGATTTAAACTGTCTTTCAGTGATTCATATTACTTCCAACTGTTGTGGGATTTTGTTATTACCACGATTGTACTTTTAAAATTATTATGTGCCTATAATGTCCCCTCCGAACACCACACCCCTGAGAGAAGGAAGCATATCACAAATCTTTCTATGGTTTGAAAGACCGAAATTGAGAAGCGAAGGCAAAGAAATGTGCAATGGAATTTAAAAAATACATCAAATGTGAGCTTTATAATTTAAAGCTTTAGATTAGCAGTCCCCGACATTTTTGGCACCAGGGACCAGGAGACTTGGAAGCGGGCAGTGGTGGACAGGAAGCAGAGGTCAGGCCAGCTATACCTCTCACCCCGGTCCCTAACGGGCTGCGGACTGGGTCAGCCGGGGGGTTGGGGACCCTCGCTTTGGATCATTGTTCGATAAGAATCTGCTTCTGTAAGGTGTTAACATGAATCTCATTTTACTAACTTAAAGAAACACATTTTGCTTTGTTCTATAATCAGTACTTCCACTTAAGGAGCAGTTGGTAGTTCAAAGTCACTTTCATATGTATTATGCCACCCGATCCAGACTCCAGTGTTTTATAAAAATGGAGAGAATGTGGAATCAAAGGGAAAAGTGCTATTTAGAGTCATGCAAAACGGCACAATTTTGACTCCTGCGCTTGGGCAAGCCCATACCTTCTCTCGGGCAGCCGGCTATGCAAACCGAAGCCCTGATGCCAGCTATTACCGATAAGATGGTACAGTTCCGTCAGTGATTCTTTTCTTTTGGAAAGTCAGCCAAGAAGAACCTATTCCAGTCTAGCTACAACTGCAATTACTTGGATGAAAATGAAAGCACTACTCACTGCTGACCACGGGAGTGCTGGGGCTCTCAGTGTCAACCAGGGTCACGATGCTGAACAACGGCGAGGGGATTTAACAAGAGGGAATTCAGTTCTTGCTTCCATGATGCAAATTTTAGGAGATCCTAGGTAGATGAAATAACATCATTTTGTGGGGGTGACAGCCTTGGGAGACAGGACATATGAAGAAGAGTCAGACCACCCTTTAAGGGAAGAATCACAGTCCACAGCGTAAGCCCCGGCCCTGGTGCTGGGAAGAACTGTTAGCTATGAAGACACTCGGAGCTATGACTTTGACCCCCAGTCTTTCCCTTTTAACTTCAGCTAAAAATGGAGGCTGAGTGCTCACTATCCAGTACTCACTTCACTTATGAAAACTAGGTTTGCTTGGAAAATTAGAGCCTGTGTGTAAAGTCCAAAAATGAGACCTTAGGTGGTTTCTATGGTAGGTGTTATTTCTATGTCTTATGTCCAATTCACCACAAACAAACAAAATTGCCTATTGTATTTACAGAGCCTACAGTGAAAAATACCTCATGAGAAAGAACATTTGGGACTTCCGGCCAAGATGGAGGCGTAGGTGGAAGCACTGTGCCTCCTCTCACAACCAAGATTAAGGACAACAAATATTTATAAACAATAACACAACCAGAACACAGAAAATTGAAATGTGGAAGTCCACGGACATTCAACCCAACCGGTAAGAGGGGCAGAGTCCGCAGGCGGTGGAGAGAGAAAGCGGCAGGAAAAAAACGAGGTGGCTGCCAGGCTCGGGCGCGCCGGGCAGCGTAGGTGGCGCGGAGCTTGCAGACCCCAGACGCAGGGAGGAGACGAGCAGAGCACGCAAGGCACACAGGGCAGTTAGCCAACTGTGGACACATATTCGCATGCAGATAAACTAGGCAAGAGCGGGCAGTGAGACGGACCGCACAGCCCAGGGCCCCAGCAACGGGAAATAAAGCCTACAAACACTGACTGAAAAGGTGCTGGGAGAGGCTCCCGGCCTCACAGGAGAGGTCATTGGGAAGACCCGCAAAGTCCTGGAGCGTGCATAGGCCTGCCCACCTGGGAACCAGTGCCAGGGGACCCAGTTTGCATGTGGGAGGCAGCAGAGGGGATGCAAATC
>PVKM010017243.1:0-25980 GCA_004027735.1 Carollia perspicillata
TTTTTGCTTGTTTAAAGAGGTGGGGAGCTGGGAGTACATCGGCCAGGATGACAGGTGTGGGGAAGGATAGAAAAAGAGCCAAGCCTGGGAATAATCAGAAAGGTGTTGGATAATTTTTTTTTATTTTATGCCTGGAAGTTAAGAGGGTGAAGTTCAAAGGCAAATCTAGTTTCTCTGCCCACATTCTCTACACATGTACACACACACACTCATTTACTCAATCTCTCTCTCCTTTTTTTTTTTTTTTTGCAGGTTAAGGGTGAAAATGTATTTGAAATCTCTCTAATTCAAACTTTTTTTTGTTTGTCTCTCGTAAGAAAGGTTCTATAAATATTTTATTTTATTTTTTTAATTGTTGTTCTCAATCTCTTATGTCATACTGTTTCTACCACCGATCTCCTATTGCATTACTGAAGAGGAAGGTGATGTTTTGAAAGATATTTGATCCAGCTAATGGAAGAGGAAGAAATCAGGGAGATGAGATCAGAAGGATTTCTGGGAAATAAAGTATGAAGCACAAGGGACAACAGAGTGAGTCATCAGGCCAGAAGCAATCATGAGAGACCATCTGGCCCAGCGCTGCCCAGTTTTGGGGAGATATTTGTAATATCTAAATTGGTTAACAATTACTTGTTTTTCTGCGTTAGGGTAGTGAGAGTGGGGTATTTATTCATGTATTTACCTCTGACAATGAACATTTGTGTGGAGAGTGAGGTAAGGTATTATTATATTTTGGCTTAGGCATCTGAATTGAGCCTTTGAAAAAATATATCTGGTTGATAATGAAAAGGAAAAACAAAGGTAAAATAAGGTGGTAAACAGTGGTTTATCTTTTTCCTTGTTGCAGATCCCTTTCCCTCTCCTGTGGCTGAAAATGGTAGGTATTCAATTCCCAGCCTCCTTTGTGTCCAGGAACGGTCGAGTGTCCCACAAGATGACCTAAGGGAAAGGCTTCAGGACAGGAGGGAGGACGTCTGAGAATGGTTTTCCTGCCAGATCGTGGGTGAGAGCCTCTCATGAAGGCCTGTTCCTTCCTGTTTGGAGCGGCTTCGGTGGCTTATCCTGTGGCCAGGAGGGAAAGCCCGAGAGAGCCATGGCATTGCTGACCCAGAGCCTGACGTGAACCATAGCACCAGTTCAAGACCAGTACCACTGAACTTGTGACGTAAAGAAAACAAGTTCACATTAACCCAGCCACCTGTAGTCAGGTGGCCTGTTGCTTGCAAATAAAATCTTACTCAATACAGATGGAGAAGACCATTTTCATGCAGAAAGTGTTTGATTGGCTCGCAAATGGCATTACTCTTAAAGGATTACCACCACTAATGGCGTCAACAGAGATGTCTCTGTTTCTTAAGGACTTTATATACTTATGCTTTATATACCTTGTTTCATTTAATATTGGCCCTTTGAGATAGATATTATTATCCCCATTTTATAAATAAGAAAATAAAATTCAGATAGGTTGAGTCACTTGCCTCAGTTCTAATAAGAAGCAGAACTGAGCCTAGTCTCTGTAATTCCGCAACTGACCCTCTTTTCCATTAGGCACAAGGTGAAAAGCTGAAGTGTGGCCGATGTTTTAAGGTGGTTTTTAGAAAGTGGTTGGTTGTACGTGTTGTTCATATGCAATGGCACTCTCTTACTGCCACGTTTACATGAGCAACGTGTCCGTTTTCACAGTTCTTTTGAATAGCAATTTGATTAGACTTAATTCACCAGATGTTTCTGAAGTAATAAAATGTTTGCCAGAAATGAAGTGACAAAGGAAAACAAAAGGCACCTTCGAAGCATCATCAAATCTTAAGTTTGAAAGATTTAGAGAATGTTATGTGACTTTGTGAAATGTTTTGCCGAAGTCAGCATTTATCTTAAATGTAGTATTCATATATACCAGAGCAATAGCCTCTATTTAAAAAAAAAAAAAAGGAAACCACATGTAGTGATTTTATTACATTTAGTTTGGTTCCTTGTAATTGCTGAATTATTTTTTCAATAATCATAATCAGCTAAGTAGAATGAAAATCTTGAATTTTTCTGGAGCTTACTCTAAAGCACTTGACCTGTGGTTAATCTTACTAACTCTCCCCTTCTCTTGGAAAAGAAGGATGTTTGCCCTTCTGTGTCTGTTGATGTGGTTACTCAAAAATGCCCAAGGATGTCCTCTGTCCTCTGTAAGCCTCTTGGGTCTTTGGGAGACAGTCCCACGGGGCATGGGAGACTCAGCCCTGGGGTGACAAGCACAGCAAACTCACTCTGTGCCCTGTCTGGGGCCTTGGTTGTTCTCAGGCAGCAGGCTCCCCTCTTTCCCAAGTGCAGTCTCCTGATGGTGAAGGTGGAAATGAAACAGAAGCACGATGGTTCTGAGTTTTCTCTAGACCAAACGACAGTCCTGTCCCTTTGTTTTTGAGCTTCACTTCTGAGCTACAGACCTTTTTGTTTACAGGGATATACTTCAGAGACCCGTGTGCATCACACTCTGAATCCATTTCAGGTCGGTGCCCTTCTTCTCTCCTCACCCTCGGTCATGTCCTTGGCTTCATCTTCAGCTCGTGCCCCTGTCAGTCTGAGCCCACCAGAAAGCTTCACACACAGCTTGCTTTCCTCCTCATACAAGTTCTGGTACTACAACTGCAAGGGATTCCAATTGAGAGTCCCCTGTTCTCTTACACTACTTCTCACTTTAAATTGTACCCGTCTTTGAATATTTGAAATCTGCTTTCCTAATTTCTAAATGAATGTGTTGGACTCAGCTTTCCTTTGTGGGATAATTACTATTCTAAGGGTTTCCTTCCTACCCACTCTCCAAGTTTCTTGTAGTTTCCACTGTACTAAAGAATTATTTCCCTCATAAGAATCAAGTCCAGAAAGAGCATTCAAATGTACCTTTTAAAGGGAAATTCTAATTTATTAAAATTCCAAAGTAGAAGGGAAATTTACCTATTTCAAAATTAATTAAAATATCTAAATAAGGAAAAAATATATTTATTCTTAAATCAATTCCACATTCTCCTCTTACTGGAGTTAATATGATATATTTCTCTTAGTGTGTAATACTTTATAATGCTAGATCAAAAATCACGCATACTTATGTTGAATTAATTGAAAGATTTTGGAGTAATTTTTTTCAATTTTTTTTCTTCTTTTAGTATTCCATGAACACAAAGTTTTAAAACTTGATGTATCTTTTACTATTAGTTATAACTGATTCTTTTTTAAAAAATATTTTTTATTTATTTTCAGAGAGAGGGGAAGGGGGGAAAAGAAAGAAAGGGAGAGAAACCTAGATCAGTTGCCTCTCATACACCCCCAGCCAGCTACCCCGGTCCACAACCCAGACATGTGCCCTGATAGGGAATTGAACTGGTGACATTTTGGTTCACAGGCTGGCACTCAATCCACTGAACCACACCAGCCAGGGCTAGTTATAACTGATTCTTTTAAAAATGTCATAATTTAATTGCACAGTGGCCAAAACTAATGTTTATTTTTAAAAATTCTAAGTTGATTGTTTCCTGCTAATTTTTTAAAGAAGATTTTATTTATTTATTTTTTTAGCGAGACAGGAAGAGAGGGAGAAGGAGAGGGAGAGAAACATCATTGCGTGGTTGCCTCTTATATGCCCCCCACCAGGGACCTGGCCTGCAACCCAGGCATGTGCCCTGACCGGGAATTGAACCAACAACTCTTTGCAGCACAGGCTGGAATTCAATCCACTGAACCACATCAGCCTGGGCTGTTTCCTGTTAATTTTTTTTAATGGAGTCTGTTTTCAACCCTAATTTTTCCTCAAAGTAGCTTTTGCTATTTTTGTGTTTGAACAGAGTAGCCTTTTCCAGACTTTTACAACAGTTCAGTTTTGACTAAATGATTCATCTAAATGGTGTAACTAAAACCTTTTTTACTTTTTAAGTTATAAATGGAATCCTACTCTTAGAAAGCCAAATGTAAAGTCTTTTTTCTTTTTTTAACTTTTGATTTTAGGGAGAAAGGAAGGGAGAGAAAAAGAAATATTGCCCAGTTGCTCCACCCATTCGTGCATTCATTGGTTGAGTTTTGTTTTTGCCCTGACCAGGGATTGAACCCACAACCTTGGTGTATCAGGACTATGTTCTAACCAACTGACCGGGGCAACCAAATGTAGTCTTTCAGTGCATAATGTGCTGTGTGCATATGTGTGATGTGTATAAATCAGCTCTCTTGATTGAAAGGAAACAAATACCCTATTTAAAAAATGAATGTTATCATTAGAGTCATCATCATACTGAACAAGAAGCGGAGTGAACAGTTCCTGGTTGATAGAAGAGTTCCACAGTGTCATCAGGGACCCAGGATCTTTCCTTTTTGATTGCTGTCCCATCACTAGACCAAATGAACAGGTTTTGCAGCTCCAGGCATCTCATTCTCACTAAATAACACCCAGGATCAGGAATCAGGAAGGGAGAAGATCCTCCCTCCCTCCCTTCCTTCCTTCCCTTCTGTCTCTCTTTGTCTCTGTCTATCTCTCTCTCTCTTATTCTCTTCCCCTTGCCTCCTCCAGAGGAAAAACCTTATTAAAAACATCCTGCACACATACTTACATGCATATAATACACGTATTTTTGTCTTATATACAAGTATTAACAATATTGAAATTTACAAACAAGCTACAATTTAAGGACTGTCATTCAACATTATTAAGGCAAGAAAAATTAATTCCTCTTGCCTTTGATATTTATAAAACTTACATAAGTAAACTGAGAAAGAAGAAGAAATCTTTGAAACAATGCAGGAGGTGAGGATCATTATAACCCTGATTTAGGCCTCTTCATTGATAAATTATGTTCTCTGAAAGAAAATCCTACCAGTAAACATCTAATGTAATATGTAATACATTAGGGGTCAACTCTAACCTCTAGTACCAATTTTTAAAATAACAGTGAATTCTATTAAAATGATCTTCTAATTTGTATGTAAATAGGGAAGACGACAGAATATGTCAAGACTGAGCTTCAAATGAATCCCTGTGCTGTGCCTGCAAATTGTCAGAATTACAATCATGTTCTAGGTTTCTTTTAACCATATTCCTTATATGCAATCTGTTTTAATTGGTTTGAGTTATCGTTAATTTTTGCATGTAGGCCAGCTTTAATCTGCTGCTTCAGTAAACCCATTTTACAGATGAGCTTGTTTGTACAGGAATGTGAACAGATTACGAAAGCTGTTATTAGGGAAAGGCCATGTACGAGTACTTTACGAAATTGCCAACTGAATGAAAGTGCTTGAGAAAAGTTTAAACGTTATAGTTGGCATAAAGCCTTTCGCAAATAAGCGTTGTGGATGGTTTCTTTGTTCCCTTCAGGAAATTCTATCACGTGAGAGGTTTAGACTGGCTTTCGTTCCCACAACTCCACTGACCCAGCTCTCTCTCACTGTATTCGTCAGCGCCGCTAAATCTATTGTGTTTGGTTCGATCTCGATCTGACCGGTGCTCCCTGAAGCATTAAACACTGCTGACCGTATCTCCTTTCAGATGCTCTCCTCCCATGGCTTCTACGGTGACCATGGCTCTGTTTGCTTATCCTGGTTCTTCTGCTGCTGATCACACCTTAAATATCAGTGCTCTGTGGCTCTCTCTTCTCACCACACCCCCACCTTCTCCAGTGAGTAAGAGTACCTAACATGTTCTTATTCACATCCGTGGCTTTAAAAATGATATACAGCCCTGGCCGGCAGCTCAGCTGACGAGGGCATCATATCAATATGCCAAGCACAAGAATCGACCAATGAATGCATAATAAATAAGTGGACCAACACATCTATGTTTTTCTCTCTCTCTCTCTCCCTTCCCCCCCCCTTTCTAAAATCAATACGTTTAAAAAATGATTTAAAGATAATATACAAACTGTTGGCACCGGGCGCCTGTGTTTAAGTGCTCCAGCCTCTCTCCTGCACTCGAGCAAGACCTACTGAGCAGCTCTGTGGGAATGCCTCGCATCCATCTCAAACTCACATGTTTAAACACGAACTCCTGGGCTTCCCCTCAAGACTGCTCTTTCTCTAATGGTCCCTCTTTTGATGAATGGCACTAGAGTCAACTTGCCAGGGCAGGTCATTAAAGGGAGCAATTTTAGATGCCTTTCTGAGCTTCCCTTCACCCCCATATTCAGTGACTCATTAAGCTCTCTCCAGTCTACCTTTTCCATGTCTCTGGAATTTATCTCTTTCACTCCATCCCTGCAGCCACTAACATCAAAGACTTCGTCATTTTCTCGGGTTGGGCGTTGTGGCAGTCTTTTAACTGGTCTCCTATCCAGTCTTGCCCCTCTTCAGTCCATTCACCACGCTCTGCCCAGCACCATCTATTTCACATGTAAATCCAATCATTTCCCTCCCCTGGTGGAACAAAATTCTTTAATGCCTCCGCATCACCTTCAGGAAGGTTCAAATGCTGCAGCATGGTTTACTGTTCCTTAGGAAATGGTCCTGACTTAGCTGCCTAGTGTCATTTATTACCACTCTTCTTTCTCCTTTACTCCCAACACCTGTTTTCTATACCCCAGTGGTCCTAAACTGTTTTCCGTTAGCAGACTACACCATGCTTTCTTACTTTTGTACTCCTGGTATGATTTTCATGCTTCCTGGGATGCCCGCTCCAATTTACCGCTGGGCTAATACTCTTCCTTTAGAAATCAGCAGAGGCTTCTCTGTGTGAAGAGATCTTGCCCGTACCACCCTGGTTTACGGCATCTCTGATGTGATCTCTTGAATGTCGAAGCCCTTCTTTTATAGACAACTGTTTGCCTGTTGTTACTACTTTCCATACACTGGTCCTTGGTCAGCACCCCAACTTGAATGGGCCGTTAATGTATGCTCACTGAATGTGCTATAAATTAGGCTACTAATGAATATAGAATGTAAGTTTAGTAACATTTTTAGAGAAAAAGGAGGGAAAAACCTTAAATATATTTACAAATGACTACTTGCGTTCATATTGTGGTAGGGAGTATGGCTATTTTGACTACAGTGGAAACATTGTTTTACTTTGTCTGTCTGTTTGGTCGCAGACCTGGGGTGGAGGTGAGAGGCCTTCCGGCACCAGCCAAGGCTCCTCTAGTTGTTTGCTCTGGGCTGAGTCACTTACTGAAAACACGTTTCCTCATCTGCAGAATGAGGAGTATATTCACCTTAAAAGTGTGTCATGAGGGTTTAATTAGAACTTATATAAAAAGTATCTGGGTATACTAAGTGTTCAGTAAATATTGTCTTTCCCTTCCTTGGGTAGCTTTTCATCTCAGAAAAGTTGACAGATGATGGCGTTTTTCAGATGATGGAAACACATCATTTGGCCTCCAGATAATATAGATTATAGAATATAAACACTTGAAAATGGAATCTATTTGTTCAATTCTTTAATATGATAACTCTGTAAGTTGGCACTAAACTCATTTCATAATAATTAATATTATATAAATTATTTTTTCTGTATAACAATGTAGAAGTATGTACAATTTTTCTGATTATCCATTATAATAACTAGTGTATTATATTGACAAATGTGACCAAATTTTATTCCTTTCATGAAAACATTTTAAAGTACAGTAAATAATGTATAAGTATGCAGAGTTAAAATAAGTCCAAGTGATAATCCATATATTGAAAATTACTATGTGGAAAGTCATGCATTTAATATTTTATTTATTGCTCTTGCAAATGGCATAAAGCACTGCTTACAGTTCTGGAAGGTAAATCACATGAATGTGGGAAATTGGATTAAAAGGAAGACTGTAATTCAGGTTGTTATTAAAGTAAGTTTTCATACAAATAAGCTGAATCTAGGCAATAAATTGGGCAATTTAACACTTTTTTAAAAGTATTCTACAAATATTTGGAATGATTTTTTAAAGTTTTCCTAAAGTCAACTTTGTCCTTTTTTAGGGTAAATAATTGCTTGACTTGAAAGCCTTGGCAAAGGGATAAAGGCTGATGTTCCCAATTCCCCTCACTTTATGGGTTCTTTCCCCCCCAGATTAAACTGGCTACACAGGTTAAACTAGCTATACATTGGCTTCTTTTCACAAGATATGGGTAATTACTTTAAATTGTTCTGGTTTATTAAGTGAAATCCAAAGTAGCTTCTGTGCCTACCTGACATTTAGTTAATGAGCACGGCGGTCCCTCCAGGAGATGAATGGAACTTTGGTAAGGGGGGTGGTTTAATTGCTGACATGGCACATCTGGATTTCACCGGGAAAGGGGTGAAATAATCCATGTATCTGAATGCAATTTTATGTAATTACATTGTAATTTTGATTATTGCCAAAACACAGCTTGCCACCTGAAATGAGAACTGGAGGATAACTCATATATAAATAATTTTAAATGTCCCAACAAATATTAATTGAGTAGCTACTATGTTCCAGGCTCTGGGGTAAATGTTATGACAAATACTAAGAAACACAGGACTTCGCATCTGTTGTCAAGAACACACAGTGTAGTAAACAAGTTAACTGGGAAGCATGTATGTATACGTGACAATGTCCTGGGCACTTCCATACATTTTGAATTTCTGTTTTAGTAGTCAAGTTTACATTGTCCTCTCTAGGTAGGACAGTGTGTTGGTAATAATAAGTATTAAACCTGATTTACTATTTCACTTAGGATGTGCCGAGAGGAAAAGGGCACTGAGGTAACAGTGAAAGAGTGAAAGGCAACATGCGGTAAGGTCTAATACTGACAACCCTTACATCTGCACAGCACTTCACAAGTACTGTCGCATACACCCCGTGTTGTAAGTGTTCTTCATAGCCTTGCTCTTCCTTAAGCCACAGGTCTGTGTCCCATTTTCCACTTGCCATCTCTCAGAATGCCTGAAAGGCTAATTAATATACAGGACTGGGCAAAGTAGGTTTACACTTGTTCGTATGGAAAATAATACAGCAATTGCTAAATAATAATACAAGAGTAAACCCTGTTTTGCATACTCACTGCTGGGCATTTACTGTTGCCCAACCCTCTATACTCGTGTTTCTACTGTTTCACCTTTCCATAAGCTCTCTCTCCACTGTAATGCAATTTTGCCCGTCTAACCTCCCAAAGCTTTCCCTCCACCCCGATTCCCAAAACCCAATGACATCGTTATTTCTCTTACCACTGGGTCTCTCTGTCATGGTTGACAATGGAAACTGGTTGTGAAACATTCTACTCCTCCAACTCCTCTAATACTGCTCTCTGCTGCTTCTCCTTTATCTCCTTTCACACGAAGGGGAAGGACGTGGGGAGCACAGTGCTCCCCACAAGGGCAGGTATGCCCTTAGTAGCCCCTGAGATGATGCAATGCCTTTATATGTTACCTGGGCCCACACAGAGGTGGGGGCAGCTGTCCAGAGAGACTTCAAAGGACAGGGGAAGGTGGGTGGGTTTATGTGGTCAAAATTTTAGGAAAATAAGTATGGGGGCAGAAAAGGGTACAGGTTTCTTCGTCTGACACCAGGCATTCAGTGGTTGGTCCATTTGCATGTCCTCAAACAACAGCCCAGATTTCTTCCTGTCTGGTTGCTCTGAGAATCTAGACTTGAGGTCCAGGGCTTGAGAAGAGCTCAGGCTATTGCAGGGTCCAATGCTGAGAGTTTGGGACTAACTGGCTGAGAAAGACTGGAAGCTGTAGCCTTGGGTTTCAATTCAGCAGCCACCAAAAGAAAGAATGGGGGGAAAAGTAGCTCCGGAACCAGACTTTAGAGGTAAATTTAGCTCTGCAACTTACTAGCTATGAAACCGGAGGAAATTTTCTCATACCAAACCAAGGAGTCTTTCCTGTTTCTTCTCACTCACCCTGAATCTTCCTGTACGCGTCAGCAAGTCCAGCGAACTCTGTCCCCAAATCCTTCTACTTCTGTCCACTACCGCTCTAGCCCAGGCCAGCATCACTTCTTGCTGGGCTAATATACAAGCTTTTGACTTTGCATCTTTTCCTTCTTTTGCCCTTTATACACTATTCTTCAGACTGCACCCAGGAGGATATTTTTGAAGTGAAATCACATTATGTTGCTGCCCTAATTAAAACCCTCCAAATTTTCCCCATTGTGCAGTGTAACTTCCAAACTCTTCAGCATATCTAAAGGCCTTATTTGACATCGAATATAACGTTCCCCGTTGCTTAGTAGGTTCTAATCTCTTTTTTTTTTCCACCTGAATGTGCCACGCCACACTTGTCCTTGTCTTAAGGACTTTGCAATAGCTGTTTCAAAGCTATTCAGATCTCAGTTCCAACGTCCTTTCTCAAACCAAACCCTGCTTAATAAACCCTTATTCCTCTCTCCCCACCATCTCCTAATACTTCGCTGGTACATAACTCACTTTCCCTAAACTCATCTCTAACTCATCCCCTAAACTCAGCAGCTATCTTTGTCTCTAACTTCCCCTAAACTCATCCCCTAAACTCAGCAGCTAGCTTGCTGTGTTCAGCTAGCATCTCTGGTACATACCTTACTTTCTTCATAGCTTATGATTGTCAGAAATTTTATTGCATATTCTTGCCCCAACCATAATTAGGACAGAAAGGCCCTATGTCTATTCCTTTTGTCTTTGTTATCTCAATGCTTGGAGTGATGGCTGGCACACAGCGAGCAGTCAACGAGTATTTGCTGATTATTGAATGAATGAGGTCAGTAGCTCTCTTTGAGGCTAGAATTTCCATGGACAAAGAATTAAATGAGATTTTATACACATATACAGTATGTTATATAATATTGCACATATAATCTCATTTCAAATCTTGATATGTAAAATCTTATATATAATATATATACATAAAATTAGATTTTATAGAGATGTTAAATCTCTGTCTGTATCTACATCTATATCTGTATTTATGTCTTTCTGGGACTGAGCAAAGGGCCTGGCTCAGGTTAAGAGTGCAATAAGTGGTAGGTGTTATATTTTCCACGCATAAGACATGATAAACTCAGGATCCTGGGAACAAGTTCTGAAACTTACAGTTATTCTGCTGACAATGCTTTTTGAAAAACTTGTAGTTTCTTCAGAAATTTCATCTGAAGAATTTGTTGAACATTTGTAAAGTGATGAGGCCACTTGATAGCAGATTTTCATAAATATTTTTTCAAACCAGATGGCAATGATTCAGGGAAAGGAAACCCTGTGGAAGTCACTGTTCTGACTTTCGAGTATCCTGATCCGTTTGGGAGACTTGGCAGTTCACTTCAGAAGGCTGCTGAGGAAAAGAAAACTTGTTGAACAAACAGCTACTTCATTTTGATTAGGAATTAACTCTCAGTATCCAACCTTTCTCGAGAAGACCATTGAATATCTTTCAGATATTACGATTATCTTTGTCTTGAACTAAGAAATATTGAGCTGGATATTCAACAATTTTTCTTCTTATTTTCATGTCTACACATTTGCAAATCAGTTAGCTTTGTCACTACTTGAAGATGGTTATTTTATTATTTATTTTTTAGCATTTTTTTCATAGTATTTGCTTCTATAATTATTTTCTGTTTACAAAGCCAGAAAGTGTGATTTAAAAGTATGTTTGAGTAAAGATATTATCCTTCTCAAAAAAAAAAGTGACACCATGCTTATGATAACAGTTTTATTTTTAAATACATTTATTTTTTAAAAGGGATTTTCTTTAAAGAAGTCATGGAATAAACAATGAAGTAAGTGCACGGCTGTGGCGGGATCATGAGCATGGCAGATGGCAAGTGCAGTCTGAGAAATGGAGTATTTCTATCTGTGGTCAAGGACTACTTCTTTCTGTGTTTTAGATTTTTTAATCCACTGTAGGATGCTTTTATAAAATACAGTAGCAATTAGTTACTAGGAAAATAAAAGTAAAAAATCAAAGACATTAAAAGGACAGGCTTAAATTTTGAATTATTTTAGATTCAACACTCAAAATAATTTCATCAAATTGCTATAAAAGTCTTAAATATCTACTCTGAATTTCAGAACTGGCTTTTTTTTCATACTGGTAACAGTTTGCAAACTGATAGTCAGTCCAGGGATCACACTCTGAGTAACACTGGCCTAGACAGAGAGTCCAGACAGAGCAAGGTCAGTATGTAAGGACGGAACAGAGGAAGGGCGATAGCAATGTCTCCTTTTTCAAATCCTATTTCCAAATAGTCACTACTAATTCTTATTATTCTTTTCTCTCCATTCCTGTTGCTTTAGTTCAAGCCTTTGTTTCTCTTACCAAATTGTTGAAAACAAGGCCTATAAAAGTTTACTAAGAAATTGTCAATGACTATTGAAGAAATTGTCCTGTATATAGTTCAAAATCTCTTTGAACATGGATCTGTAAAAGCTTTCCTTTGGAATTTAGTACCAGAAAGATATTTTCTTCTTAAGAATCGATGTTTCCTTTTGTTCCTTCAATCAGACAAGGAGACTTACAGAACACATCCTGTTATATACATTAGTTTTTTTTTGTTTTTTTTTTTGCGGTAGGGGAAAGGCCAGGAAAGTCAGGGATAGAATTAATATACAATCACAGTAATTGCATTAGTATTCGATATTCTTCCTAATTTACATAAGTTTTAGTTTTCTGTTGTTTTAGTTTTTAATTCTCATTTTCCCCAAACTGAGAAAAGGAATAGCTGTTGGAAATTTCAAGGTATTATTAATTTTTCAGTACTTTTATCCAAATGAAAGTGAAAGAGCTTAGCTCTTGAGAAAAAGAATTAGTAGCTGGTATACCTTAAATAACCCATTATTTTTCAAAATGAATTTCTGAATTATTCTCAAAGCTTTGAGTAGGTAAAGGCTACAGAGCTAGAAATGTAAGTGTTTTTTAGTTATGTCAATTTTATTGGCAAGCAATTTAAATTGTCCTCTGGGATCGAAACAGTTAAGAGGAGGGCTCACGATACAGCTGGTTCTACATGTGTTCTCTGGTTATCATTGATAGACTGTTGGAAGTGGACCTAGATTTGTTCAGGATATGAAGTGGGCATGATTCATCTGGTTATTTTGAAAGGGTTGTCTGTCCCAGTTCCTGGAGAAATGCATTTGTTTTCCTGCTCCACTAAAGAGGAACGCAGACGTAAAGTGGATTGTATGACACCACGGTTACTGGTCTTAGATAAGGAGCTAAAACTTCAGCGCCAGCCTAAGGGAGTCCAGGCAAAGTGGTGAGGAACGATTTGGAAATGCCAGGAAGCAGTCTTTGCCTAAAATCACTTTAAACCTGTATACTTGTAAGCACATTATTTTTTTTTCCCAAGTGAGTTTAATTTAACACAGGCATTCTTGTGGGAAGTCCAGTAACTCTTCAATTTTTTCAGTATTTTCCGTGTAACTGCTGGTTAGGAAGAGATACCATTTAAGTCCTATCTTGTAAGGTCTCCAGGGAGGAACCAGGGAACAGAAGGTGAATTAGGTTGTCAGGGGGATTGGAACTATGACATGATACACTCAACGATAAAGTATAGAAAGTATCGTGGGTTAGTGGCAATGATGGATATATTGCAATTTGAATTGATATTTGGATTTTTCACTCATCGTGAACTCTGATTTAGGGTCAGGAGTATTTTATAACATCAAGACTATCATCCTTTATTAATGACTGCAGTCTGAAAAAGTCTTTAATGTGCTACTCAGTTGACTTAATGCAGGAGAAATGAGAAAGGAAACAAATTCCTGAAATATTCACACCAGAAGAAAGTGCTGTCTCTTTCTCCTCCAAAAACCCACAGTACTGTATTTAAGACATTTGCTGATCATCATAAAGGTATTTATTATGTGTGATTTCTTGCTTCATGGAATATCCATTGTTCTTGGGAAGAACTTTAGTACAGAAACCGTGACGAACTTCGTGGTTTACCAGTGATAGGAGGAATGAGATAACTTATATTAGCTGTGTTTAATGGTAGAAATTTTTTTCCAGCTGTATTAGGAATGCTTTGGAGGAGAGCTACAAAAACGTACCAGGTAAAAAGTAACAGGCTTATTGATGTAGCAACACTGTTTGTTGCAAAGAAAAAATAATACACCCAAGAAAACAACCCAATAAAGCAAAACACAATGCGACCGTGGCAGAATCCTTAGGCAAACTATAAAGCAGGGGTTCCAACCCATGGTCTGTGGCTATCAGTGCAGCCCGACACAAAATAGTAAAATTTACTCAAAACATTACTTAGTTTTATTACTAAATTTTATACTTAGTTTTATTGCTCAGATATGTACACCTTATATATTAGTGATTACAAATCTGGGAGCTGTTTGACAATTTTAAAAGATTATTGAAAGGGCCACTGCATATTTAAGGGGATTATGTGAGGAACTTTTATTATCTGTGGTGGCAGATATCACAAAAATTATGGATGGACCTGTTTTTGCTCATCAGTTTACGTTAGTGTTTGTGTATTTAATGTGTGGCCCAGGATGACTCTTCTTCTTCTCCCAGGGTGGACCAGAGACACCAAGAGTTCGAACACCCCAGCTATAAACAGAAATGTTATATTAGTAAATAATCATATTTCACAAATAATAGGAGCCCACTTTGTGGAACCAGAGTATCCCCCATATTTGGCAATAATTTAAAAAGCAGTTCATTTAAATACTTGCTTCTACCGTTATAATCTATTTTTATAAAATCATGGGATTTCAATGCTAGCAACATAATAGTAGTCTCTTCTGACAGTAATGAGAACTGTTTTTAATTCATATAAACATCCTTATATTATTGTATGTTCCAGTAAAATGATTACTGTGGGATTCACTTTTTAAGATAACTAATTTATACTTTGACATGAGTTTGGCTGCACAGGTATTTTTGTATAAAATATTTAATCACTGTGAAATTAGAAGTCCCAGAAGAAATTGTCTTCTTCTTTCATATTCTCTAGACAGTTTTTGACTCAGATAAAATACTTCAAAAGCATAAGAGGAAAGAAGAACTTCCTCTATAAGTGAATTCTAATGTTTCCAGTGCAATCTTTTAAACACGCTTCAAAAATTTTCCTTTTTGTAGTTTGCATGCAACCAAGTAACAGACTATGTAAGTAATTAACCTCAAAATCAGTAGGAATTGGATTGTAAATTCTTAAATATGTACTTTGCAATTTTTTTCTAGAATCTTTTGCCGGTACAGCACCATGGTTTTCTAGGCTCTTACTATCTCCCTAAAATTGCTAGACCCCTTATTTCATGTTCTTTGCTATATAATGTATCAAATTTTTGTGACTTTTTGGAAAACGTAGGTTATCGTGGTCTTCTCTGGGTCTGAGCTCCCTTTTCTGCTGAGTTAGTTTAGACTTGAGACTGTCCTTTATTATGTTTTCCCTGCTCTGCCTCATGTTGGGGCAGGTAGGCAATTTATTCTTTTCTTTTTAAAGCTCTAAAAAAAATCAATCCCAGAAAGTATTACCATAGACAGAAGTCCTTACTGAATATTTTGTGATGGCAGAGAGACTTAATCATGAAAGGACAACTATCTTAGGATGGAATGTGAAGAACACCTGGCCCAGAGACCCTTCGACCCTTTCCAAGTGTGGGAATCGACCTCTAGCAACACTGCTGTCCCATCGCCTCCTCTCTCTTCCGTCTCATTTTCTGAGGCCCCAAATCTCTTAATTTCAAACAAAGAGGTGTTTAGTTACCTATTTTCTTTTTATTGGCTTCTGTTGGCCCAGGCTTTCGTCTCCCCACTCGCAGGTTAGCCAGAGGCTCTCCTGAACAAAAACGTTGATGATGTCTCCTGAAGCCAGTCATCCTCTTGTATTAATAGTAGCAGATGCCAAGGTCGAATCCCATGCCCCTCGATGTATTTTTCATTGTTTGATGTAGAAATTATAGTACAGTGTTGAAAAAGGAACTGTGAAATCACCATCTCATCTTTTTTCTGACAATTAAGAAAAAGCTTCTCCTGGCTGGCCTAGCTCAGCGGATTGAGCGCGGGCCTGTGAACCAAACAATCGAGGTTCGACTCCCAGTCTGGTCACATGCCTGGGTTGCCCACCAGTTCCCAGCAGGGATGCACGAGAGGCAATCATACATTGATATTTCTCTCCCTCTCTCCATCCCTTCCCCTCTAAAGACAAATAAATAAAATCTTTTTTAAAAAAAGAAAAAGCTTCTGACATTTTACCATAAGTATGATGTTAGCTATAGTTTTTGTTTTTTTAAGATAGACTTTATCATCCCAAGGAAGGGCCAATTCATTCCTAATTTGCTGTTTGTTTTTTCATAAATGGATCTAGCCTTTTAGTAATTGTTTTCCTGAAATCATTAAGAAGATCTGATAACTATTCCTGTTTAATTTGTTATTTTGTTAAATAACTTTAATAGATTTTTCTAATCCTAAATGATTCGTGTACCCTTCAAGTACACCATACCATGACCACTGTTTACAATAGAGTGGAGACCTGGCTTGTGGGAGCTTCATCCTGAAACTGAAAATTGTGGATTTGATTCCAGGTCTGGTTCCTAGGATCCCCAGTCCAGGCACATGGGGGAGGCAACCTATCAATGCTTCTCTTTAGCATTATGTTTCTCTGTTTAGCATTAATTTCTGTTTGTTTGGGTTTTTTTTCCCCCATGGAGAGAATCAATGCTTCTGGCACTGTTTGTGGTAAAGACTTTTCTTTCTCTATTTAAGTGTTTTGATACCTTGGTCAAAATTAAATGACTATATAAGTGTAGGTCTTTGTATTTTTCACTTTGTTCCATTGCTCTGGTTGTCTGTTTTTACATTAATCCCATACTAACTTGGCTGCCATAGTTTTTGAATAAGTCTTGTAGTCATTCATATTTTACGTAAAGTCTAAATTTAATTGATTGCCTCTATCCTTCTCCTGAAGAGCACAAACCCTGTTAGAATGCTTAATTTCAGTATCTTTCTCTAATATTTGATGTTATATGGTTTCCTCTTGGTTTTATCCCCTCAAATAATCACTTCTTCTTATTGCTTTTGGTTTTATTGTCAATACCTGTTTAGATTTCTCAAGACATAGCAGTTGCTTTGCTTACTCTTCATATTTGAGGTCTGCGTTCCTTGTATCGAGGAACACTTCCAAGTTGGTAAACTGCACACTGTCGAGGTCTTTGTAGCTTTGAAATGTCTTTATGCTGCTTCATTCTTGAATGATAGTTAAACTGAGTATAGAATACTATGTCATATTCCCTGAGCATTTTGATTTTATTATATCACCTTTTTTGTCTATCCTGTTGCTAAGGAGAAATTTGCTATCCCCGTGATTGTCATTCCTTATTTTGTACATCATTCTGTCATTCTGTCTGGTTACTTTAATAATGCAATCCTCCCACCCCCTGCTATGTTGTATCTGGACTTATTTTTTATTTATTTTGAAGACTTGATTTTTCAATCTGTTAATTCGTGTCTTTCATCAAAACTAATTCTCAGGAACTCGTAAGAATTTATTTACATAAATATATGATTATATATGAAATATATTTATAAAATCTATCTATACTTTCAGAAAATTATTTAAGGAATGATGTCTTTCTCATTTTAACCCCTAAATCATATATTTATCTCTATCTTCCTCTTTAATTCCAGGATATTTCCTTTGGCCCATTCTTCCAGCTCAGAATGTCTGTCTCTAGCTGTGTTCCAGTCAGCTCCTTGCCCAAGTGCAGTGTCCGCGGCCCATCTGTCTCCTTGGGACCTTTCGATGTTTTTTGGCAGACTTCTAACTGCCGGTGTTTCATTTTTATTTCTGGATCAGCAGGCTGGAAAAGTTGGGAAATGAACACCCTTTCCGCAAGCATACTTAAAATGACTCCAACATTGCTGTAGAAATACCCGGCTCCCTTGCCCCTCAGACGGGAGGATTTCAGACTTGTGTTTTGCACCACCTTTCAGTCAGGGGTCCTGCACGTGATTGAGCTGAGTAGCCCGCGATGGAAGCTGGCTTCATAGCATGTCCTCTGCAGGCTGCCTTCTCCTGCTAGTATCACTTTTTTGCTTTCTTGTAGTTCCGTGTATCAATACTTCTCTAATAAACTGCTAGCTCTGGCATTTTTGTCTGAGAGCCCGCTTCTGGGAAAACTCAAACTTAAGGCATCCAACCATAATTTTTCATTTTTAAAAGTTCTATATGATTATTTTTCAACCTGCCTATTTTCCCCTTACTGTTCAATTTGTCCTTTATGGTTTCAGTTCCTTCTTTTATAGTTTTATTTTAGACTGTCTCAATTTATAGCCTTTTTTTGTGTGTGAGCTCATGTTCAGCCAGGACTGTATGTTTGTGTGAGGCAGTGTGCGTGGTTTGTGAGCATCACTGAAGAGTGCTTGTTACTAAACAATGTCACCCAATGGGTTTTTTTTTTTTGAAGGCTTCAAATGCTCTTTATTTCTTCAATCCTGCCATATTTTAATGGACACACAGTACTTTCACTTGGCATCAATTATGAGTTGGTTTTGAGACAATTCATTTTTATAGTAGCTGGGGTGACAGGGGACAGATTTCATTCTATTCCAATGTGTGTTGCTATGTCACAGGAAGTGGCTCCAGTACCTAATACAGCATTGCCATATTTGTCATGAAAATCAGGTGTCGTTCCTGGTGGATCGGCCTTGCCCCTATTTGCTGAGTGCTTCGAACTGGGAGAGGACTCAGTGTGTTTTTCACCAGTGGAAACATCGTGAAGCTGAAGGCAGAACTGCAGCTTCTGGTTTGTTCCCAATAGTTTTATTTATTTATTTTTTAAAATAAGTGCCCGTGATTGCTTATGCCAGAGTCCCAGGGGTTTCACTGATGAGGTGCCCACTGTGTGCTAGTTTCTTAGCTTGGAATTCCTGCATCACATCAGGGCTATGGACTGAATGTTCGTGTCCCCCTAAATCCTTACGTTGAAATTCCAACCCCACCCCAAGTCACGAGAGCTTGCTTTCTTACTTTCTTCACGACGTGAAGGCGAAGAGAGAAGATAGCTATCCATGAACCAGGAAAGTAAGTCTCACCAGCCACTGAACTTGCTGGCACCTTGATCCTGGACTTCCAGCCTCCAGAACTGTGAGAAATAAATATCTGTCATTTGAGTCACCCAGTCTGTACTAATTTTGTTATAGCATCATGAAACGAGTAAGACAGTGGGTAACAGAAATGCGGGCTCTTTATACGTGGGTGGTCTTGGCATTCCGGTTTCTCACAAGACGTTGTGCACAAGGTCTGTAGGCTGTTGAAAAACTTCTCTGCTGTGTCTCTCAGTGGCAGGGTGGGGTTTTTCTGGCTCCTCTTTCACAGCATGGGCAGGTGTATGCTGAGATCAACTGTAGCTACAGCACTGCGATGCAAGGATCGCATCTCCTGTCATGGCACATGTAAGTCTTGTGGACCGGGCCTCATTTGGTGTCTGCTGTTTTTCCGAGTGTTTGTGTTTTTAAGTTATGTTTTTACTGCTCTGTTTGAAGTTCTTTCTTTCTCTCTGGCATTTTTGGAGTTTCCCCTTTGTTCTTTCAAGTGAGTCTGAGTGCAATATCTCTATTTGTTTGTAATGGTGATGGGAAAGGGGCATCTAACATTAGCTTGGTCGCCCCCTCAGCCCTGTTGTTGGAATTTTGCAATCATCTGTTTGAGAAACAGGTGCCATTGCAGCCACTGTGGAGTGATTTTCCATGGTGCCCTGTGCACAGCGATTATGTAACCCACCCACCTGTGAAGTGCCACAGTGGCCGTGGTGTTTTCAGGGGTCTAAGCTGTGCCATGCACACATAGATGTACAGATTATAATGAGTGGAAAAAATGACTGTGTTTAAAATCTCAGAATTTTAACAGAACAAAAGCATTTCGCCTCAATAAGCAGGAATTCCAGATATGCAAGTTAAAAGAAAAAGTTGTGAAGAAAAGATTTTGCAAAAGCGAGCAGGGCACAATGATCTTTTCCAAAAGGGCTGTAGCTGATTAGTCTTTCTTTGCGGTTCTTACAGGCAAAAATACAACGAAAGATAGATTATATTTGACATACCTTTAACTGCACATCCACAGGATTTCTTTATAAATACAAACATCATTTTAAAAAACTGCATGATTATTTTTCATCTTGTATGAAACCACAAGCATACTGATTAATTCTTTGTAAGACTTTGTGAGCAAATGTATTCACTGTCTTTAAGTCCATAAAATTTAAGGGTTTTTTGTTCAGTGTTATATTTTCTACTGTCAGATAAGTTCAGACATTTTCAATTGATGTAATAATGACAATAGGTGTAATAGAATCTTCTGTTTAGTCAATTAATATATATTTTTTAAATAATTGTTTTCTAAAACACATTCAAAGCTTAAAACTCACCTTTACACATAAAATGTGTAAAGACATTTCATGTCCATATTCTATACTGTATGTGCTAAAATTATTTTTAATCACCATTAGTGAGTGTATGTAGATTAATGACAGTGTAATTACTCCAGAACAGGTTAGGTCCTGGGAAATCTTGTTAATAGTCTTCAATTATGAATTCCAGAGACTCAAGTATTATTTCTCCCTAGGCTATTGGAGATGTTTATCAACCATGTTGAGGTAAATCTTGAAAAACACCAACAAAGGGTGTAGTACAATACCAAATGTTAATAAATGGTACCATTTCCCAGAATGGGGTAGATGAAATATGTCAGGCCTGAATATAGAGTCTAAGGAGCATATATGAGTGGTACTTGACTGGAGTATCTCAGATCATTTCCGAATTTTCTAATCCACCATCCATTTCTCTAACTTTCCTACATCTTGTATCATACAGATTGCAGTCTAGAGCTCAAAGTTCAACTACCCATTTTACAGAAAAGAAAATACATGACATGCTGTTAGTTTATACTTCAGAATGGATTTTAGTGATCTCAGTATAGAAATGAAAAATAAGTGAGAATTCGAGTGAACAACGGGTTTGAATTCTAGTTTTTGCCTCTTACTACTTTGAGCTTAACAAATTTAGCTTCTCCAAGACCTGGCCATGATGGATAATGCCTACCTTTCTGGGTTAATGTAAGAATTAAATTAGATCACAATTTAATGAACATATCACAATTACCTGGCATATAATATCAGACATTTTTCTTTCCTCACTTTTACAACATAGTTCCTAGCTTTTGTATATATTTAGATATTACTATAAAATCTGTCCAAAAGAAAATTTTTATTCTGAGTTTGTTTCAATAGACATTTCATAGGTAACTATTATCTGTCAGCCCATGCTACATGAGAGTACATAATACAGGGATAGACTGTGTCTGAAATTGATTTGTCTCTGCTTAATGTATTAGTCTTTATAAATGAACTTGTGTTTCCAGTGGGTTTGTATTGATTTACCCATAGTGTTTCACTTTGTCCTCCATGTGACCCAGGTCACACGTACTTCAGAGTGGACCGGACCAAAGTCAAAACAGAGTCTCACTATGGAGCGAGCGAGGCTCCTGGGGTGCCAGGGGTCAAGGCCATGAGATCAGTTAGTATACAGGCAGGGCATAATAATAGGCCAAGCTAAGGACTGAATTCTGATGCTACATTCTCACTTATGTCTAAAACATCAAGGCAGGCAAAAAAACATTTAAGATGAGATATTAGTAAAATGAGCAGCATAGGACAAAAATAACCCATTATCTGGATGAAAAGCAACTTTTCAAGGAAGGGCAAATGAGAAGTCTATATGGAAGAAGGCTTAACCTTGTGTGCGATGGGTAAAAATGTCACATGTGGCCAAAGACCAATAGATGGAACCTTCAAAAGTGGAATTGAATGGGAAGTAATAACTTTGACAATAACATTAAACAATATTTAATGGGAAGAGAGTTTCTGTGTGGGATGATGAGCCAGTCCTGGAAATGGATAGTAGTGATGTCACAGCAGTATGACCATACCTAATGCCACTCAATTTTGTGCACTTAAAAAAGATTAAAATGGTAAAATTTATGTTATCTCTTGTGTCACAATAATAGATACATACATACATACAATGGAAATACAGTCCCCCCTAAAAAGGTAGAAGTCGGCTAGTTGAATCTAGGGGTTCTCCAGGAAAACACTCCACTTCCTTATTTCTATGGCTAAGTTGCTAAGGCACGGCTCTTCTTTTTTTAAACATGTGAACCTGCACGTGAATGTATATTTATGCTTCATGTGGCCTTCCCTACTTAAGAGAAGTCAGGAGCTTTATATATAAAGTATTGTTATGCAGAGAGATAATGATGCATTTTCTGACTCAAAGTCATTCTCTACCAATCATACAGAACTTCATATTTCTCAAAGTGCTTTTATATCAACTATTTCAATTGGTCTGCAGAACCCAGAAGGCATTACCTTTGTTTTACAGATTTGAGAAAATGGAAATATATAGAGATTAAGGCTTCACTATAGTCGTACCGTCGCCAGGACTAGAACTTGGGAAACCTGGGTGCTGAGTTAACATTCTTTGGATGCATGATGATTGGACTTCCCTTTTACAGAGTGAAAAGAACCGTGGAAGAACCATGTTCAATTACACTGATGTTTGCTTTTTTCTGGAAGTAAGCAGTGATAACAAGAATGGCCCACACCAAGGTAATGGAAACTTTTACTTTCCATCCAAGTTTTGTACTTTGGGATCATATAATCATACCTTGAATAAAAAAATAATTTATTTAAGACAAATGTTGGATCAAAATAATTTCAAACCAGGCCATACTTGTCATATAGCTAGTAAATGCAAAAGTATAATCTGAAAAGCTAGGTATTGTGGGGTTAATCGGTCTTAAAGCAACTTCACTTAAACTTGCCACCCAATCTGGGCATTCAACTTCCATTTTTGTAAAAAGAGACAGAAAGTTAATTATGTCCTGATTCACATGCTACAATATATGTAAGTGCAGAAGATACAACTGAATTTTTGACATAACTTTGTTGGCTAGAAAAACCGAGTGATGCCAGGGACAAGATTACACACAAGGACACGTGCACTTTTTTGCCTTGAGTAGATGCTGGAGAAGAACAGCAAATTGGGCTTTACATTTCTGAGGAACAAAGCAAAGCAGGAACCTGCTTACTTTCCAGATTTCTCCATAAGACAAAAATTTGTAAAACATTTCTCCTATCGATGCACATAAAGAGGACATAGTATGTAGTAGCGACAAATGTCCTTGGCAACATGGTTACAGTAGACACAAAAATAGCTTCTATGCCTGTGGTTCTTGGAATCCTTTGGTAGAGACGGCTGACTAGTGCCAATGCACGGTCTACAACGGGTCACTGAGAATCTGTTGCAACGTCTCAATTTCGCATATAGTAAAAATAATGGAAATATAATACAACTTGAGCTCAAATTCATTTTCAAAGTAGATCTAAAATACTTAAAGAGTTTATAGTAAACTTTATCAGTGCCAAATATATGCAGATTAAATAGTGGTGTATATCAGAATCAGAAAAGGGGGCAGGGAGAAGCAATAACTCTACCAATTAAAGCATAACACAATAGGTGGGATATTCTTATTTCAGGTTTACCCTTAGGCAGACATGGTTTAGGGGAAAAGGTTATAGTGGATTCGATGGCAGTAGAGTTAGATGGACAAAGAGGCAAATGAAAGGTAAAAGTATTTAGGTAATGAGTGATTTCAAAGAAGAGGGAAGCTTTTCATTTCCTTTCTCAGACTCTCACCAGGACTTATTAATCCCCTTATGATATCAGTGACTTAGTTGAAGTTACAGAATTTATAATTGGTGGATCTATCATATTAGCTATAAGATGTAGGTGCCTCTTAAATCTTGACAGATTGGAGTCATTAGATAATTCTGGCAAGATTGAAGTCATCAGAGACAAAATAAAGTCATATGTTTTTGATGTGATAGGAGGGAAAATACTGTCCTGATGTTTTCCCAGCCTTTTTTCATCATTGTTCCAATTAAACTAACATTGAGTGCCTGTTGTGTGCCAGGCACTGTGCTAGGCACTAGAAATGCAATTACAAATGAGGCGCAAGACCTAGTAGGAAAGACATGTACAAACGATGCCAAGCAATGTGTAAGTGTTGAAACAGAGATGTGAATTGGGCACAGTGGTTGTATGAAGCATGGGGATTGTTCAGTTCCTTCAATGCTGAAGATCAGGGAAGGGTCCAGAAACAGGGAACCTAGGATAAAGAATAGATCTTTAGTAGTCCTAGGCCTTGGGAAGGATCAGAGAGTAAGAGCAATGCAGATAGAGGAGGACACAGGAGAGGCATATTCAGGAAGCTATAGGCTTTTTAGTATGAATGGAGATGTCTCTCTGTGGGGAAGAGAGGTGGTAGGAAATGATGTGGCAGAGGCAGATAAGGCTAGATCATAGAGGAAACTGAGTTTTCACTCTGGAAATGGAGGCAGCCATTGATGAATTTGTTTTTTCTTAAGGAAAGGAATAATGTGGTCAAATGGCATTTTTATAAAGGTCATTCTGGTAACAGTGCTTCAAATTGTTTGGACATGACGCTAGGTGATACCGGAGGAGGAGGCTATTTTTTCTTTTTTTAGATCAAGGGGCCAGCCAATCGCATTCTGTGTGGGGATTCTCTTACTGGCTTGCAGGTGGCCACCTTCCTGTGGTATCTTCAAATAGCCTTTCCTCTGTGAGCATGTGGAGAGAGAACCTCACCCTTTCGACCTCATGCAACCTCAATTACTTCCTTAGTGGTCCCGTCTCCAAATGCAGCCACCCTACAGGGTAGGGCTTCAACATCTGAACTTTGGGGAGATGCCAACACTTGGTTTGTAACAGACTATTACAGTTGGCCAGTTAAAAAATGATGAGAGCATGAATTAAGCAGTAGCCATGGGGCAGAAGGGGAAGGATGACAGAAACACTAAGGAAATAAAATAGTTCTTTGTGACTATCCAGATGTTTAGGTATGGAGTGAGGGGAGAGAGAGAGCGTTTGGGTAACTCTCACATATATTTGTTGTTGTTATTCCCTTTACTAGTGTATTAGTCAAGGTTCTCCAAAGAAACAGAATATACTGGTTAAATATACTATTGGCTCTGTTTCTCTGGAGAACTCTGATTTTATAATAAATAAATAAATAAATAAATAAATAAATAAATAAATAAATGTGAGTGTGTGTGTGTGTGTGTGTGTGTGTGTCTGTGTGTGTGTTTATAATTTCTCAGGGGAACTCCTCAGCCTCCATAATCACCTGAATAATCCGGGAACTTGCACGATCTTCCAACTGCAAACTGGAGAATCAAGAAAGCCAGTGGTGTGATTCAGCCTGAATCCAAAGTTCTGAGAACCAGAAGAACGGACGTCTGAGCGCAGGGGAAGATGGATGTCCCAGCTCAGCAGAGGGCAAACTCACCATTCCTCTGCCTTTTTGTTCTCCTTAGACCCTCAACATGTTGGATGATGCCCACGCACGTTGGTGAGGGCAATTTGCTTTACTCAAATGCCAATCAGTTCCAGAAACATCTGCAGACACACCTGGAAATAATGTGTTACCAGCTATATCTGGGTATCCCTTAGTCCAGTCAAGTTGACGCAAAATTAAGCATCACAACTGATTAGATGGTAGTACTGCTAATGAAAATAAGGATTATGGGAGAGAGATTCTGATTTTGAGAAAAAGCTGGTAAAATTAGCTTAGGATATGTTAAGTGTGAAGTATCTGTGGGACCTGTGGGTAAAAATGTCCACTGAGCTGCTAGATTTACAGGTATTTGGTCCAGACAAGAATAACCTGGGCTGGAGGTACAGGGATGGTGGCCATCAGCGCTCAGAGTTGTATGATAGGGTTGGCATGGACAGGCAGGTATGGAACAAGAGAAGAGGACCAATGACTGATCTGTGACAAGAAACTGGGCAGGGGGATACCAGAAACAAAACAAAACAAAACAAAACAAAACAAAATGAAACAAACAAACAAATAGAAAACCCTTGTTAAATATCTTATTATTTTATTTGACCTTTGGGAGAAAACATAGCAACACTTTTAGTTTGATAATTTATATTTTTCTCATCAAACTCTCACCTTTATTCTTAGTAATTTTGTATGAGTACATCCCCACCTTTATTGCTGACTCAAA
>PVKM010017244.1:0-26078 GCA_004027735.1 Carollia perspicillata
CATATACCTATACCTTCACTCCTCATGCTTCCTCCTAGCCCAGTCTCATCACCTCTCGAAGCCTCATTTTCTTTGCTTGGAATGACAAGCATGGAGCCTCAAACTGTTACTGGATGGGAGTCTTAGCCAGGAGCAGATCTGCTGAGGCCCACTGTAGTGTGTGGGTTCATGTGTTCCTGTAGGAAAGATTTCCTAACAAGAGTCTAGGTGACTATGAGGATGTGTTTATTGAAGCTGGGGACAATGAAACCGAAGACCTTAGCACAGAATGGGTGATAGGAGAGAGCCTAGGCATAGCTGCTTTGGCTCACTAAGAAAGGGGAGTCACAATAAAACACGTAAGCTCACTGCAAAATCAGAGAAAACAGGGGCTTTGGAGACAGGTTAAGGGGGTAAGCTTGGGATGAGCTGAAGCTGACTATTGCTATCTTGGTTGCATTCTCATGAGGTCCCTTGGACTTTAGGAGATGCATACCTATGCAGGGAGAGGTGGGTAGGTATGTTCCCAGGAGAGTGACGTCATGGTGGATGCTTTGTTTTAAAGCTTTTTATCTTTCATTGGCCTCAGGCTAGAATCCCAACAGAGGTCTCAGATCTTAATAGAATATATATTAGCTGTTTAGGTGTGTCCTTGAATATGTTGAATCATCAAAATGTATGGAGAAAGGGATCAGGGTTATTTTTCTGGTTAGTTTTATTTTTTTTAAATGTTATTGAAGAGGAACCAGGACTGAGGCTGGCCTGTCCCCATTTGCTCCTAAGTGTCCAGGAGAGGCTGCAGTTCAGAAGGTGGCATGTGTTTCTCTTTCAGACACCACTATAACTAAACAAACTGATGAAAAGTAGAGGATATTGAGGCACAATTGTTAGAGAGAATTAATGACTCACTGTGGTATGCAATCCAGATCGATGAGTCTTCAGATGCTGACAACAAGGCAACGATGCTTGTTTTTGTGTGATAGATTTTTTCAGGGGGATGTGCATGAGGATATGTTATGTGCACTTTTGTTGCCAACCAACAGCACAGCTGCAAAACTATTCAAGTCTTTGAGTGGTTACATAGCAGGAAAACTGAATTGGTCATTTTGTGTCAGTATACACATGGACTGAGCGGCTGACATGCTAGACGGCTTTCTGGTTTTACTACTTGAGTCAAAGAGGTCACTTCTAAAAGTGAGTCTACACACTGTGTCATCCATAGAGAAATTCTAGCTAGCTGAAAAATGTCATCTGAACTTAATAACGTTTTGTAGGGTGTGGTTAAAATTATCAACCACATTGAAGTACATGCCCTTAACTCAAGTCTGTTCGCGAAGCTCTGTGGGATGGATGCAGAACACACATGTCTTCTCTTATGCACAGAAGTGAAATGGCTTTCTAAAGAGAGATCACTGGCCAGACCTTTTGAGTTACAAGAGCCGCTCCAGAGATTTCCTTTAAAAAAACACTCACCAGTGACAGCATATTTCAGTAACACAGAATGGGTCAAAAATTTGCTTACTTGTGTGACATATTCAACCTGCTCAATGAACTCAATCTGTCACTTTAGGGGAGAATGAAAACCATGTTCAAGTTGCAGGTAAAGTAGCTGCATTCAAAGCCAAACTGGGATTATGAGGGTGATGAGGGAACATTGGGATTTTTGATATGTTTCAAACATTAGCAAAGGTTTTAAAAGGACTTCTTTCTCCCAGCTGGTACATGATCACCTATCTCAGTTTTCAAAAGAGTTTGAGTACTTCCCTACCACAAAAGACCCCTGAACTGGGAAGAATGGACCTGCTACCCATTTATAAATAAGCCAGGTGAATTGACTTTGTCTGTGCTAGAAGAGGATCTACTGCTTGAGACTGCAAATAACAGTGGCCTTAAAAGTATGTTTGACACAACTTCAAATCTCCATACCTTCTGGATTAAAGTCAAGGGGGAATATCCTGAGATTGTCACAGAAGCCCTGAAAAGCCTGCTTCCATTTGCAAAATTCTATCCTGTGAAGCAGAGTTTTCTTCCTTGACAGCAACCAAAATGTGATTACGGAGTAGACTGGACATAGGCAACATACTTCAGGTGTCACAGTCTCACATCACCTGCAGATGGGACCATCTAGGTCAACAAGCTCAGGGTTCCCACTGATTCTGCGTTATGGTGAGTTGTACAATTATTTTATTATATATTACAGTGTAATGATAATAGAAATAAAGTGCACCATAAATGTAATGTGCTTGAATCATCCAGAAACCATCCTCCTCCCACCAGCCCCACAATTATGGAAAAATTGTCTTCCACAAAACTGTTCCCTGGTGCTAAAATGGTTGGAGACTGGTTATCTACAATATGTCATTTTGTTACTAAGCAAGGGCCCGCTGCCCAATGTACATGAGACCAAACTATGACACAGGCCTTTGATGAAAGAAAGAGCTGTTTACTGCTCAACTGACTTGCAGGAGATAAGAGGCACTGCTCAAATCTGTCTCCCATATCTGGGGTCTCAACAAGTTTTAAGGGTGAGGGAGAACAGGGTGGTACAAGGTAATTCGGCAGGGCAAGGTTTGATTGGAGGGTTTTGGAAATTGGCCAGTTATGGCATAGGGTTGAAGGGCCAAAGAAAGCACAGAGGAATTCCAGTCTGGCAGAGTTTGATTGGCCAGTCCTGTATTCATCCATATTGACTAAGGCACTACATATTCCTTATTGAAGGACCTCACAATTTCTATAGGGCTCTGGTGGCCACAATTCTGTCTGTATACTAAACATTCTTGGTTCCAGGGTCATCTTAAGGACAGGGTGTCACATGTGCACTGCTGTCTCTGTAAAATAACTCAAGGATTGTATTAATCACCAATTTGCAGTAAGGGAGCAAAAACCAGGGTGCTGTTTCTATTTGAATTATTCAACGAGCCAGAAGAAATGAGTGGGAAAAAGGAAGGTACCTCACCCCCAACAACTTTCTTTCAAGTAGGAGTTTTATCTCATCTTGGGGGTGGTCCTGGGGAGGGTTCACCTTGGCTCTAAGTGGCAAGTTCTTTCACAAGTTTTCCCCAGTGGCTGCCCTGCTTCCAGTCCACCTCTGCCCAGAGGCACTGGGTGGGCATATTCCTTGTGTAACCTCCCAGTAAGTCCATCTCTTTAACATGATTCTTTCTCCTTTCTGTCCACCCACTCCCTTCTTTAATTATTAGGCCCTTAGGACATCAATTTCTGGTCAGCATCAAACTTTCTTAAGAACAAAGCCTCATGTCTGTCAAGCTAAAGATAATATCTTGACCTCAGTTGTGTAACCAGCCAGAGCAATGCCATGGTTGACATTGTGGAACCTGATACAATGATCCACTACTCTCTTCTCTGACCCCAGACAATCAGTAGAGCCTATAACCCCATGGTTAATGATCATTCCCCTACATGAGCCATCCTCTAGGAGCCATTGAGGAATCCGGGCTTTGAGCCGTAGCTTACCTGTGACTCTGGGCTTGGTGCCATTTCCTCAGTTAATATATCCTTCCTTTCTTGGCTGCAAACTCCTGTTCACATTTGATTGGGCTTGATGTGTGTAGGCAAATGGACTCCTTTAGTTTGTTGACACTAGGCGTGTCCTGTGCAAGGATCAGAGTTAGGGCCAGAGATGTAAGAGATGTAAGGGACCAGCATCCAGGGTCCCTGCATGCCTGCCCTTGAAAGTTGGGAATTGTATTCTGTCATCAGAGTTCTAGATACCAGTTCCAGAGGCCCTGACCTAACTTCCTTCCCATAAGCTCCTAGCTTCAAGCTCTGTGTTTCTATACATCTTATTGTAACTCCAGTTTCCTGGCTTTAATTTTCACTCTAGGTTGGTGACTTCTAAATATCTTCATCTTTTGGTGTGATTTTTCTCCAAAACTTCAATGACTGTTATCCTATTTTCATGAGACTCCATTGGACCAAAGTCACTCTCTCTTATTTCCTCTCAAACCTACTTATTTACTTTATCCCATGTTTGGATATTTCTTTTTTTTCTTGTCCCATTTATAAAATCTTGATCATTTTTACCATTGCACTGTGAGCCAGGCATGGAAGGGGACTCACAGGCAGGCAAATGGGGACCTACTTGTCTTTTCACTCTTGTCTCAACTGTACTAGTCTTTTGGTGTTTATTATCTCCCCTCCTAAATGATGAACTCCCATATGACCTAAAAACTCTACAGTAAAATGAGATTGAATACTTTGCTATGGATGAACAAAACAAAGTGAAACTTCCTCCATGTTCTCAGGGCGGTTGAGCAGCGGAGGTTAGAACTCAAAAGTAATGTTTCTGGCACACCTCACTTTATATGATGCTTATACTTCTTCCTAAAAGTAATGTGAACATCACATGTTTATGAATCAAAAATTCTATTAATGGAGACACTTCATTCTTTAAATAAATTGTTGAATAAGAGAAGAATCAACCTTATTTGTCTTTGGTTTAAGTCTTCGCCCCACAGCAACATCTTCTCAAATCTTCTTTTTTATTCCTGTAAACATTTTCCTCATACAAGTTTTTTTTTGTGTGTGTGTATATGTAGTATCAAGCCATGTAATATGACAAAGACATTTATTAAAGAAGATACAAGATACAAGAAACATTGTACATAGGACAATGAAGGTTCTGTCCTCTTCAAAGTAGGCACTTTGGTACCTCATACAATTCTCCCAATCACCATCAGCTACTCTGTCATATTTTCCTGAATCTCATTGATGGTCTGAAATCTCTTCCCTTCAAAGGTGACTTTAGTTTGGGAAAAAAAAACAATATGTCTCAGGTTGCCAAATCTGGGCAATAGGAGGATTCAATCACCTGGGTGGTTTGATATTTCACCAAAAAACTCTGCCCAAGATGTGATACATGAGTGAGCATGTTGTCATGATGAAGCTGCCTATCACCAGTTGCCTATAGCTGTGGCCTTCAGAATCATCTGAATAGTTTCCATGGATGAATGCTGAAGCTTAACACAAAATTAGATGCAGATTCATTGCTCTATTTGCTCAGTCATTTTGAATGTGATGGCCACACTATACGCATGCTCACTTAAAGATGTATATCACCCCCAGTGGCTAGTACAGTGATGTCCTCATTGTTCATGCATGAACATTCCAGTCTACTTTCCATGGCTGCCAGGCTACATCAATGTCGCCCAAACCATTCTCATTATATTAATAGTGGCTGGACTTTTTTCAGACAGACCTTGTATGATATGCATATGTACTATATTCATCTACCTATATCTCAAAGAGAATAGTAATGAAAGTTAACCGGAGCATTTTTAATTTATTTATGTTACACATACTCATATATATCCTTCTTCTGTGCTGGGCATTGTTTAAGTGCTTTACAAATATTACCCATATTTAACATTCAGAACAACTTTATGAAGTAGATACTATTACTGCTTCTGATTTAGAGATGGGGAAAGGAGTCAGAATATCCTTCTGTTGTCCAATTTATTACTTATTGCTTGGTATTGTTTTAGTAAAACTTTGACTCACCTGATCCAAATTCTACTTTGTCAAAATATAGAAAGAAACTCTTGGCAGCTGTAACTAATGCAGGCTGAACTTTCCCCTAGGAGATGGTTTCAATATAACCTCATTGATTTTTCTGGGTAAAGATTTGATAAAGTCTGTGCTAGATTTTTATTACCATATAATTTCCATTAAAAAGTAAATCATACTTTGATTCAGCAGTAGCAGTAATTTAAGACCATTCTCATTGCTTTTCTTTGGATTTACACATTTAATCCTATACATAATTGGGAATAAGTTCAACAATCAACAAAAGGAAATAAAGATAGGGAACAATAACAACTAATATTGAAATTATCTCAGAGTCAGGATGAGCAACTCTGTTGATTTGCCTGTGTCTGAGAGGTTCCTGGGACACAAGAATATTAGTTCTAAAACCCATACAGCCCAGGAAAATGGGGTGATTAGTCCTTCCAGCTTTGGCATCAAGCTTCTAAAAGCAACAGATGCAAAGTTAAAATTCAGCATCAGTGGAGATGGTAATCTGGAAAATATGCCCCTCCATTCTTCACTTGGGACCCTCATGATTAACTGAAGAATGATGCTGTATTGAAAATGAATTTCCTGCCTTATACAAGATTTTCCTGGCTTTTGTTCCCTCTTGTATTAATGTAGCTACTCTGTATTTTAGATGCAACACATTTTTTAAAATCTCTTCTTAATTATTGCTAAATTTCTCAATATGGTCCACCTTTGAAGCGTGGCACTTTTCTTTTCTTTTTCAATTTCTGTTCACCTCGCATTCCTCTTTATGAGAAAGCATAGCTCACCTAATAGATGGATATAGTCAACCTGGGAGAATTTCTTTTATTTTTTGTGGATTAAAGCTTTATAGTTTGGTTATCCCACGAAGAAAGTCTGTAACTCTCATCATTTAGGTAAGTTTTAAGAGTAAATTTTTCCACTTTGACCTGATCACATGCGTGAAACCTGTATGAACATAATTTAAGCAGTAGTTGTTTTTCTAGAAATGTAGCTTTTAGCTGCTGAAAAGTGGCCAGGGAAAGTAAGCCACTAAAACCCAAATTAAGGATTACCTCTGTCACCTGACTCTGTCCCCTTCTCACCAATGGCTCCATATTTCCTCTCCATCATTCTCTTTCTTCTCCATGTGTCACTTGCTCACAAAATAGGTCAAATGTGTGCCAGTGACAGGCACATAAAGCTAGAGCAGCCAATCTCATCAGACAAAAAATGCATTTGAAGACCCACTGCCTTGGAGACCATGCTTTTCTAATTTTCTCAATGTTAATTAGTTGTTTTGGCATGTTGTTAGTGCAATTATAGATCTTACCTTTATCCCCACCCCAATGCTCTCCTGCCCTGGCCCAACACTGCACTGAAGCATTCCTGATGTCAAAAGACAAAGTAAAGGCAATTAGTGTCTGTCGTCAAATGGCTGCATAATTTGGTGAAAATATTTAATCTCAGTTCAACCAGTGAAGCAAATAGAACATTTGAATTGTGTTTTAGAGGTGCCAAAATAATTGTTTTAAAGGAGGGCAGTTCAAGTATACTGGTTTGAAATGGCTGTTTTTGTACCTTATTTTTTAAAAAATAAGGGATGGGCACTTCAAAATAAATTTTTTAAAAAGGAAAAATTATGGTTAAAGAACTGCAGTGGTAATCTCTAAAACCATTTAATATAAAACAAAGAATTAAAAAACTGAGGCAATTATGGTTAAAGAACAGAACATACATGCTATAAACTTTGGAAATAGAAAATTAATATTTTTTAAAAATAATCAAGTCACATGCCCTGGCTGGTGTGGTTCAATAGGCTGGAGCTTCATTCCATAAACCAAAAGGTTGTGGGTAACTGTGTTATGTTTACACAATGGAATACTATGCAGCAGAAAGAAAGAAGGAGCTCCTACTCTTTGAGACAGCATGGATGGAACTGAAGAGCACTATGTTAAGTGAAATAAGCTGGAGGGGAAAGACAAATACCATATGATCTCACCCGTAAGTGTAACCTAATCAACAAAATAAATAAGCAAGCAAAATATAACCAGAGACATTGAAATAAAGAACAAACCAGAGGGGAGTGGGGAAGGGGATAACAGGGGAAGTAAGGGGAAGGTTCATCAAGGAACATGTATAAAGGACACATGGAAAAAGCCAAAAGGTGGTAGGGTTGAGAGTGAGGAGAGGGTAGGTGGGTTGGGGTAAGGTGCTGGTGGGAAAATGGAGACAACTGTACTTGAGCAACAATAAAAAAAAGAAAAGAAATTATTTTGATTCATCCTTGATTGGCCAGATTTCATCCTTTTTCTTTTTCCAAGAAAGACTCATCATTTTCTTGAATTATTGCTACTTGGCAGCATCTGCCTTTTGTCTCTTTATTTTATGTACAACTTGACTAAGTAGGAAAATCCTGGGTGACATGCTCTCCACTCAGAAGCTTGTAAATATTGCTTCACTGACTTCTGGCATTGAATGTTGCATTGGAGAAATTGGAGCCCAACCCAAACTTTCCCCTTGTGTGTAATATGGAATTTCTGCCTGAATCAAGGTATGAATCTTTCTGTAAATTGGAGTTCAGGAACTCTTCTGGTGTTGGGAGCTAAAGAAAGTTTACAGTTTGAGTGTGTGAAACATAGAGTTTTCTTCTTGTATTATATTTAGTAATTATTGTATCATTTTCCATACAAAAAACTGTAGACTCAATTTTACCCCACTCGGTATATAGGTAGTACAGGTTGTGTTCTTTTAAGCTGTAGAATCAAGTAGATAATTTCAGGAATATTCAATTCTATTAAATGAGTTTGTTATTTTCATCAAAGTCATATATGCACATAATTGAAAAGTCAAATATACTCTGCTTCACAGTTCCCCAAGGCTCAATCCTATTTTCCAAAAGTAACAAAATTCTAATTTTCTGTTTTTTTTATATTTACTTCCATATTTCTAAGTAATGTGCTTATATGCCCTTTCTTCATTTGCAGATTTTAGGAATTATTGAATTGTTTTCTTTGGTGAAAGTTGAAATTTTTCCCTTTTATTCTTTTTGCACCCCCCTTCAGCTAACAAAATTTTGATTGATTAGTCCCTTATGTTTTCATTACTTTATGTGTATAAATAATGTTTATTGCCTATTTGTTGTTGCCATAACCAATCTAGCAGTTTTCCCTTAACCCCTGAAGGCTTTCTCCATCTCCTTTACCCTGATTTTTCTTCTTCATAGACTTCTCTTGTCTTTCCTCTCCTCAAGAATGCAATCCAGGGACTTAGTCTGATTTGTTCTTACTTCATCTATAAAGTGTAGGACAATGTCTCTCTTGAAATTGTTATTCATTAAATACTTGCTCATTGAGTAAGTGCTGAGAAAATAGAATACTAAGTTTATATATTCTTTTCTGTGCAACTTTCTGTTTTTCCCCAAATTAATAATTGCCTGGAATTAATCAATGCCTCACTTTTTATTTGTTTATATTTCTTTTTAATGATAATTGATTATCACATCTCCAGAACTTCATATCCTTTGTTTATATTTCTTTTTAATGATAATTGATTATCATATCCCCAGAACTTCCAAAGGAGCCTTACCACATCTAAATACTGTTTCTCTGTATTGTAATACATCAGGTGATCTCTCCTCCTCCCAAAGTCTCTCTAATGTCAAGGGCTGCTAACAGTTCTGTGTGGGGCTCTGCTCCTTATGGATGAATTTTGTGTCCCTCCCCACAGGGTCCTTGCTTCCTGATTACTAATCTTCCTCTTAGTTTATTTCTTCATTTTAATGGAGAACATCTGCCAATAATTTCCTGAAAAAATGATGGCAGAGGTACTATTTTGAGCTATTCTCAGAACTGTTTTAATTCTAATATTTGTGATTTGGCTGGGACTAGAGTTCTAGGTTGGAAATCCTCATAAATGTGAAGGCATTTCATGTAGCTGTTGCGAGTCCATTGCCATTCTTATAGTTCTCTCTCTCTCTCTCTGTTATATTATTTAGGATATTCTCTTTAACCCTGGTGTTCTGAAAGTTTACAATCATGTACCTTGGAGTGGTTCTTTTTATTGATTATGCTAGGAAAATCAAGCTCTTCATTTCTGCAATGTTTTATTTTTTTAAATAATGTCCATTTTTCTATTTTTCTCCTTTAGATTTCCTGTTAGTGAGATGTGGTACTTCCTGATTTAATCCTTTAATTTTATTATCTTTTCTCTCCTAATTTCCACATTATTGTTTTACATAATTGAGGATTTTCTTTCTTTTTAAAAAAATTTTTAATTGTTGTTCTAGTATAGTTGTCTCCATTTCCCCCCACCCCCACCCCAGCCATCCCCACTTCCCACACTTGATCCTACCCCTCTTTGGTTTTGTCCATGTGTCCTTTATAGATGTTCCTGAAAACCCTTCTCCCTTTCCCCCCCATTACCCCCTCCCACCTCCCTTTTGGTTACTGTCAGTTTGTTCTTAACTTCAATATCTCTTGTCATATTTTGCTTATTTGTTTATTTTGTTGGATTTTCTTAATTTTATATTTCAAACTTTTCATGCATTTTAAAAATTAAGTTGTATTTAAACTTCCACTGAACCTTTACTTCTTGTTATTTTTTTCTTTAAAAAAAGATTTTATTTATTTCTTTTCAGAGAGAGGTGAATGGAGGGAGAAAGAGAGGGAGGAAAACATCAATTGGTTGCTTCTCATACATGCCCAACCAGGACCAAACCCACACTCCAGGCATGTGGCCTGACTGGGAATCCAATTGGCAACTTTTTGCTTTGCAACATGACACCCAACCTATTGAGCTATACTAGTTAGGGTTCTTCTTGTTTTCTAATTCTTCCTTTTTCCCCATCCTAACAAAAGTTGTTCTTGCTTTTTGAATGCAATGTCATATATTATCTTTTGGACCATGTTAATTATAGTGCTTTTCCAAGCCTGTCTCTGAGTTCCATTTTTGGGTATGTTTTGGCCTTTCCCTTTAAGTCCCTCCTTCAATGTGTTACTTTGTGACTCTTAAGAGGAAGGCACTAAAAGTGAATGGGAGGAGTTGTTTGTGGGTGGTGCTTACTGACAAAGGGTCATACTGTAAGGTGATTCAGACAGGTATTGAGAAGTTCCTTTTGGGGATTCCTAGGTACTCAGGAACTGAGGAGCTTTTCTCTGGGTCCATCCATCTTTCCAGAGAAGACAACTCCGTGTTCTGTGAGAGAGTGGAGGAAGGGGCTGGAGCCTCGTGGCAGCTGGTGGACATTCACTTGATCTCCCCAGAGAGCACTTCATGCCTGCCCCACAAATCCTGAGCACCTCTGAGGGGAAGAGAGTTTTACCCCGTGGAGCACTCCAGGACCAGGAATATGGGGGTCAAATAACTGCTTCTTAGCCAGAGTCTGGATCCATTTCCGTTTTCCATCTCTTACCTCACTCCTCTGATTCCTAAAACATCTAGCCCTCAACTTTCCATGGGCTTCTTGCTGCTGTCACTCTCCGCAGGCACTTAGGGTTCAGCCTTCTCTGTGTTCTCCTCCTCTACTTACTTTCCAAACTGCAGACTTTCTTATTTGTCACAATGTAGTCTCTTTGGCATTTTCTTTGTTTGGAGTTTTAACCCTGCTTTTTCCCTTCACTCCCCTCTTAGTAAAGATTTGCAAGGGAGCAGTGCTATACACATGCATTACCCCCACCATGTTTTATCACCAGATCTTTTATGATTTTGAGTCTTTCCTGCTCCAAATGCTTTGCTCTCTTCTTTGGGAACACCAGTGTGAGCATGTTAGATTTTCTTTCAGGTCCACTCATATCATGATAATTGTGATAACTGCCTTCTCATGCTCTCGGTCCTGCATACCTTATCTCTGACTGTGTTTTAAACCAGGCTATTGTTTGTGTGTTTCTTACTTCCATGGTCATTTTCATCTTTTAAAAAATTATTTTTGTCTTCCGTTTATTCCATTTTAGTGAATTGCTTAGTGTCACTTAGGGGAAGTTGTGTTGCTTTATAAATTAAATGGAATTTCTGCTTTACAATTTTACAAAATCTAGGCTCTTATGAAGCCGTCTTTTTGGGAACTGCATGTTAGAAGCCACAGTGAGGGCCGTGCCCTGCTAGGGAAACAGAGGTGGTCCTGTCCTGGGGAAAGGGTTTGGGGCTTAGCTGGAAGAGATCCACATTGGACTCCTGGCTCCTTCTCCAAGTTGGGCTTTTCATTGTGAAAAATAGGGTAGTTTGACTAGATAATTTCTAAAGACACTGCCAGCTGTGTGTCTTTTGTAAGCAGTACCATCTCTGCCTTCCAGTTGATAATCCCAGTATCATGCTTGTCTAAGCCACCAGCATCAGTGTGGTAAAGCATGTGACTTACGTGAAGTGATCTGACATAATGAATGATTTGCTACCTCTGTGACTAAAATCTGGATGGCTGGGTTGCACACACATGCGCACACACACACACACACACTTTCTCCCAGGCCGCTGCCCCAATAGTTTCATGTTTGCTGAAGTCACTTGGGCATCTGCACTGCTTGGCAATTCATGCGTATGTCCCCACTCAGCTTTCAGCTTTCCCTTCCATTGAGCATGAAAGATCTTTGAAAACACATTCCCTCACCCAGTCTTTTGATCCTGACGCCTTTTGCACACTCCTAGCAGAGGACTTTGCCTTCCTCCTGCTTCACAGAGAAAGATGTAAACTATTAGAAAAGAACTTGCCTGAACTGGCAACCCCACCCTCCTTCACAGCTGCCCGGTGTCTGCCGGGATTTAACATACATCTATTCCATCTCAAAAAAAGCCTCTTCCTGGATGCCATGACTTATTTCTTATCTTCTTTCCCTTCCCTTTCACAGCTACATTTCTTGAAAGCAGTGTCTGCATTTGCTGTCTCCCCTTCCTTACCTCCTTCTCAACCCCTATTCTACTCAATCTGGTATTCTCCCTCATCTCCACTCCACTGAAATGGTCATCACTGACCTTCATGTTGCTGAAACCATGGTCAACATGCCAACTCTTGTCTTCTTCTTACAACTAGACTGTTTGTCTCTTCCTCCACAAACTTTTCACTTCCCTTGACTTTTAGCACACTAGATGCTCTGATTTCTTTCCTCTTGCTTTGGCTGCTTATTTCCACTGTTAGGGGTTCTGCAACCTTTGTTTTTTCTTTGGGTTCTGTCCTAGATGCTTTTCTGTTTGGCTCTACACACCTTCCCTTGAGAACAGAGGTGAGAAATGAGAGCAGAGAGGGGAGGTATCCTAGATAGATTGGCTAAAAAGCCAAAAGAAGGCAGATTTGGCCCTGCTTTTCATTTGTAACTGTAGAAAGAAGGTGAGACAAACTTCATTAGATTACAGATGAAAATTTGACATGGGTAGGCATAGAGAAAGCACCAGTTAGCATGCCCAGATACCACATCAGCTCCTCTGTGGTGTTGGAGGGACCCAGATATGCATGTGTATGCATAAGAGGCATGCAGGGTGCATTTGAGAACTGTGCTAGGGAGTTTGCTCCAGAAGGCTGACAAGGCAAAAGTGGTGAAGGGACCCTATAGATGAGGGTGGCCAACTGAGCAGCATAGAACAGGAATTGGGGTAAGTGTTGTATTGTAATTGTGACAAGGGGGGCCAGGAGGGCCAGAAGTGGAGTGTATTAGCAAGAGGAAGTGGCCAAGTTCTTAGAGGGGAAGGTTTCATTTTTCCAATTGGATTCTATAGGCACCTTGCTCAGTGAAATCAGCTGATACACACCCAAGACCTAATTCAAGCTGGAGACCAGTGGAATAACAGCAAGGCCTCCAATGCCATGAGGGCACTAGCACTCCTCCAAACCCAGATGCCCTCATGGAGAAAGGCAGGAGAGTGGGAGAAAATAAGAAATTGTATTTACCCTGAAAGTCATTCAAAAGAGCTCATTTAATTGGGCAAGGAACTGTGGTAATATAAATAGTCTAGTTGAAATTTTACTCAACCCAATTATCAGGGAGGTGTGTGTTTATGAGAACATCCAAGTAGTTATAGGGGATAAATAACCTGCATTTTCTTTGCACATTTGAGTGTAAAGTGAGAAACTTACAAATTTTGCAAGAAACTTGAGGTAGCACTTAGGATGCTTTAAAGTGTACACTCATTATAATAATAAAAGTCTGTCGATCAATGTGAAAAACATGTAAGGCGTTATATTAAGTGAGCAAAGAATACAAATTATGTGGTCGATTGTAACCATGTAAAATTATATGTGTTTGAGTAAAAACCTAGGAAAAACATGGGGAAATGAAACCATCTCTGCCACTGTGGTAAACATATGAATGGATTTTAGATATGTTTTCATTTATTGTTCATAAAATAAAAATATTAACAAATCTATTTTATTAATTGTTGTATGTTTAAAAATAAATACTTAATAAAATCATGTTTTTATTCTTTTCTGAAATGTCCTATAGGTTACATGTGTAAGCCTTGCTCCTTGTGGAATGGGAGTATGTAAGAAGTGCATACTAGGAGGTGAGGAGTGTGCAGCCCTGTTGGAGCCTGGCTGCCACTGTCTGCCATCTGCACTACAAAGACTCATGTCCTTCCCACATGCAAATATGCTCACCTCTTCTCAAGGTGCCTAAAGGTCTCATCTTATTAGAGCATCTCACAAAAACCAGAATCTCGTATCCTGCCTACATGCGGGTGGAGCTGCTCAGCTACAGTTCCTCACAATCTGAAGATCTGTGAATTAAAGAGGTAAGTTACTCGTCTTTCACACATCTAACATTCAGTGGTGGACACACATAGGATAATTACCATATGCTTTCCCATCCAAAAAGTAGGGAGAAGGGAGCCATACAAGAGTCACTAGTCCATAGCAATTCTGAAATCCATTGGGGTACATTTCTTTATTTATTATTTATTTATTTACTTATTTAAATTTTACTTTTATTTTAATTGTTGTTCAAGTACAGTTTTCTGTCTTTTGCTCCCATCCCAGTCCACCCCCTCAGTGCTCCCCACCTCCCTCCCATTTCAACCTCCCTTAGTTTTTGTCCATGTGTCCTTTATACTTGTTCCTGTGACCCCTTCCCCTTTCCCCCTGAAATTCCCTCCCCTCTCCCCTATGGTTACTGTCAGCCTATTTTCTATTTCAATGTCTCTGGTTATCTTTTGCTTGCTTGTTTGTTTTGTTGTTTAGGTTCCTGTTAAAGGTGAGATCATATGGTATTTGTCTTTCACCATCTGGCTTATTTCACTTAGCATAATGCTTTCCAGTTCCATCCATGCTGTTGCAAAGGGTAGGAGCTCCTTCTTTCTCAATCCCTATTCTGCTGCACGTCTTTCTGCTGCATAGAAGTCCATTGTGTATATGTACCATAGTTTTTTGATTCATTCATTTACTGATGGGCACCTAGGTTGCTTCCAGCACTTGGCTATTATAAATTGTGCTGCTGTGAACATTGGGGTGCATAGGTTCTTTTGGACTGGTGTTTCTGGGTTCTTAAGGTATAATCCTAGCAGTGGAATTGCCAGGTCAAAAGGCACATCCATTTTTAGTTTAATGAGAAAATTCCATACTGTTTTCCATAGTGGTTGTACCAGTCTGCAATCCCACCAACAGTGTACTAGGGTCACCTTCTCTCCACGTCCTTTCCAACACTTGTTGTTTGTTGCTTTGTTTATGATGGCCATTATGACTGGTGTGAAGTGGTATCTCAGTGTAGTTTTAATTTGCATCTCTGTGATAGCTAGCGATATTGAGCATCTTTTCATGTGTTTCTGGATCCTGTGTATGTCCTCTTTGGAGAAGCGTCTGTTCAAGTCCTTTGCCCATTTTTTTAATTGGGTTGCTTGTCTTAGAGTAGATTTGTGTAAGTTCTTTATATATTTTGGAGACTAAACCCTTGTCTGAGGTATCATTGGCAAACATGTTTTCCCATACGGTTGGTTCTCTTTTTATTTTAATACTGTTTTCTTTAGCCATGCAGAAGATCTTTATTTTGATGAGATTCCATTTGTTTATTTTTTTCTTTATGTCCCTTGACTTAGGAGACGTATAGGCAAAAATGTTGCTGTGTGAAATATCTGAGATTTTCCTGCCTATATACTCCTCTAGGACTTTAATGGTGTCATGGTTCATATTTAAATCTTTTACCCATCTTGAATGTATTTTTGTGTATGGTGTAAGTTGGTGCTAGAGTTTCATTTTCTTTTTTTTTTTTTGCACTTAGCTGTGCAGCTCTCCCAACATCATTTGTTGAATAGGCTATCTTTATTCTGTTTTATGTTGCTGCCCCCTTTGTCGAATATTAATTGGACATTGCAACAGCTATTCAGGGTCATTTATGGTTCCATATAAATTTTTGAAGTGTTTGTTCTATGCCTGTGAAATAAGCCATTGGTACTTTAATAGGTGTTGCATTGAATCTGAAAATTGGTTTGGGTAGTATGGACATTTTGGTGATGTTAATTCTTCCAATCCATGAACATGGTATGTTTCCATTTGTTTGTTTCTTCCTTGATTTCTTTCTTCATTGTTGTGTAATTTTCTGCATACAGATCTTTCACCTCTTTGGTTAGGTTTATTCCTAGGTATTTTGCTTTTCTATTTGCTATATTGAATGGGATTTTTTTCTTGATTTCTGCTTCTGATGTTTCATGGCTGGTATACAAAAATGCCTTTGATTTCTGGATATTGACATTGTATCCCGCTGTTTTGCCAAATTCATTTATTAGGCTCAGCAGTTTGGGGGTGGAGTCTATAGGATTTTCCATGGACATTATTATGTCATCTGCAAATAATGACGGTTTTGCTTCCTCTTTTTTGATTTGGATGCCTTTTATTTCCTTTTCTTGTCTGATCACTGTGGCTAAAACTTCCAATACTATATTGAATAGAAGTGGTGAAAGTGGATAACCTTGTCTTGTTCCTGATGTTAGTGGAAAAGCTTTTAGTTTTTGCCCATTGAGAATGGTGTTGGCTATAGGTCTCTCATATATGGCCTTTATTATGTCGAAGAATGCTTTCTCTATTTCCACTGTGCTGAGTATTTTTATCATAAATGGGTGCTGTACTTTGTCAAGTGCTTTTTCTGCATCTATTGATATGATCATGTGATTTTTGTCTTTGCTTTTGTTTATGTGATGTATTACATTTACTGATTTGCAGATATTGAACCATCCTTGCATGGGATGAATCCCACTTGGTCATGGTGTATGATTTTTTTAATGTATTGTTGAATGCAGTTTGCCAATATTTTGTTGAGGATTTTAGCATCTATGTTCATAAGTGATATTGGCCTGAAGTTTTCTTTCTTTGTTGTGTCTTTATCTGGTTTTGGGATTAGGATAATGTTGGCTTCATAAAAAGAGTTTGGGAGTCTTCCATCACTTTGGAATTTTTGGAATAGTCTGTGAAGGATAGGGGTTAGCTCTTCCTTAAACACTTTGTAGATTCTCCTGTGAAACCATCTGGTCCAGGGCTTTGTGTGTCAGGAGTTTTTTGATTACTGCTTCAATTTCTTCTGCTGTTATTGGTCTGTTCAGGCTTTCTGCTTCTTCTTCATTTAGTTTTGGAAGATTCTATTCTTCTAGAAATTTGTCCATTGCACCCAGATTTTCAAATTTCTTGGCATACAGTTCTTCACAGTAATTTCTTACAATCCTTTGTATTTCTGTGGTGTCAGTTTTAATCTCTCCTCTTTCATTTCTGATTGTGTTTATTTGGGTCCTCTCTCTTTTTTTCTTGATGAGCCTGCTTAAAGGCTTGTAGATTTTATTTATCTTTTTGAAGAACCAGCTCCTGGATTCATTGATCCTTAGAACTGTGCTTTTCATCTCTATGTCATTTAATTCTGCTCTGATCTTGGTTATTTCCTTCCTTCTACTAGCTCTGGGCTGTCTTTGTTGTTGTTCCTCAAGTTCTTGTAGGAGTAGGGTTAGGTTGTTTGTTTGAAATGGTTCTATCTTTTCTAGGTAGGCCTGTATTCCAATGAACTTCCCTTTCAGGACTGCCTTTGCTGTGTCCCATAAATTTTGAGTTGTTATGAGTTCATTTTCATTTGTTTCCAGAAACTTTTTGATTTCTTCTCGAATTTCATTCTTGGCCTATTCAGTGTTTAATAGCATCCTATTCAAACTCCATGATTTTGAGTGCTTGGGGTTTTTTCCCTTGGGGTTGGTTTTTAGTTTCAATCCCTTGTGGTCAGAGAAAATGCTTGGTATGCTTTAAATTTTCTTGAATTTGTTGAGACGTGTTTTGTGTCCTATCATGTGGTCTATCTTTGAAAGTGTTCCATGTGCATTTGAGAAGAATGTGTATTTAGCTTCTTTGGGATGAAGGGCTCTATTTATATCAGTTAAGTCTATTTCATCTAGGGCTTTGTTCAATGTCACATATTTTTGTTGATATTTTGTTTGGAAGATCTGTTCATTTTTGACAGTGGGGCGTTAAAATCCCCTACCATAATTGTGTTGGTGTCAATATCCTTCTTGAAGCCCTCTAAGATTTTCTTTATGTATTTGGGTGCTCCTGTATTGGGTGCATATATATTTAGAATGTTTATGTCTTCTTGGTGGATTCTTATCTTTAGTATTATAAAGTGACCTACTGGGTCTCTCTTTATGGCTCTTTTTTTGAAGTCTATTTTGTCTGATATGAGTATTGCTACTGTGGCTTTTTTTTCCTGTCCATTTGCTTGGAAAATTTGTTTCCAGCCCTTTACTTTCAATCTGTGTAGGTCTTTTGTCCTGAGGTAGGTCTCTTGTAGGCAGCATATGTGTGGGTCATGTTTTCTTATCCAATCAGCTCTTCTATGTCTTTTAATTGGAGCATTTAATTCATTTACGTTTAAGGTGATTATTAATAGGTTCTTATTCATTGTCATATTCATATCTGTGTTCCTCTCTCTCTCTCTTTCTTTTCCTTCCTTTCCTTAAAGGAGACCCTTTAGCATGTATTGCAGAGCTGGTTTGGTGGAGGTGTATTCTTTTAGACTTCTTTTGTGTTGGAAGGTCTTTACTTGGCCTTCTATCTTGATTGAGAGCCTTGCTGGGTAAAGCAGTCTAGGTTGCAGGCCTCTGGTTCTCATTACTTGGAATATTTCTTCCCACTCTCTTCTGGCTTGGAGCATTTCCACTGAGAAGTCAGTTGCTAATCTTATTGGGGCTCCCTTGTATGTTATTTCCTTTTTCTCCCTTGCTGCCTTTAAGATTCTCTCTTTGTCTTGGAATTTTGCCATTTTGATTATGATGTGTCTTGGAGTAAGTCCTCTTGGTTGGGACTCTCTGTGTTTCTTGGATTTGTGTGACTTTTTCTCCCATCATATTAGGGAAGTTTTCCATCATTACTTTTTCAAATAGGTTTTCTATCCCTTTTTCTTCTTCTTCTCCTTCCGGTATCCCCATTACTTGAATATTATTACGTTTCATATTGTCTTGTATTTCTCTTAATCCCTCTTCATTCTTTCTGAGCCTCTTTTCCATTTCCTGCTCTTTCTGGGTGTTTTTTCTATTTTGTCCTCCAGCTCGCTGATCCAATCTTCTGCTTCATCTTATCCTGCTTTTGATTCCTTCCACTGTGTTCTTCAGTTCAGAAATTGTATTCTTCATTTCCTCTCGGACCTTGTTGATAATTTCTATTTCCTTTTTCATGTTGATATAGATTGCAGCGAGTTCATTGTAGTTTCCTTGTGGTTTCTGGTAATTCGTTGTAAGCTCATGGAGCTTTCTATATAACCATTGCTTTGAACTCAATATCTGATAGTTGAGTTGCCTCTATTTCATTTAGCATTCTTTCTGAGGTTTCCTCCTTTCATTTCATTTGGGGATTGTTCCTTTGTCTTCCCGTTGTTTGTGAAATTCTTATTAGCCTCAGCTTCTTAAATGGATTTGTTCTGGTTCCCAGGGTTTATGATGTGAAATGCTGTGGTAGATTACCTGTGAGATCCAGTGGTGCACTCTCCTTTGGGTATCCTGGTATTCACTGCTTCCACCTATTCTTCTTTGAGATCACTTGGAAGGGTAAAGCAAAATGGTTTAAGACAGCAAGAGAGTATTCTATGTTATTTACAGTAGCAGCCAGTAAAGAAGAGATAGGAGATGCTTTGGCTATGTGTAATATTAACCATGATATACCACCCAACAAGTCACTCTTTGGAAATGGTAGAATGAAGATAAGACTCTTGTTGGGGAGGGAAGGATTGTGAGTTGGATCTAGAAAGCAGTGAGGTTATGGGATGTCAGATTCTGAGGTAAGGTGAGAGTGAAGGATAGTAAATAGGTGTAGTGTGTGAGAGAATAAAGTTAACCACTACAGTAATAGAGTTCAGGAAACCGTGAAGTGGGCTAGGATCTGGGAGAGGTGTTGTGTAGTATTTACAATAGTATGGAATAGCTATAATTTACAATATTAGAGCAACAATCATATGGCAGAATCTATGAGATCTAGATACCAAGAATAGGGAGTATTGGACCTTCAGTAGTGTGCTAATGGAACACAAATGAAGTGAAGGACAGTAAATTAACAATACTCTATGAATGAGAGAACAGGGGAAACCTGTCAATCAATACAATATACCCAGCCAAACAAAGAAGACTAAACAGAAAGAAGAGGAATGCTAAAATATTATTCAAATAATAGATGTAAGAATAATGTAAAAATAATGATGCAGATATGCAATATCTTGTAGGTTCCTTATAATAGCAAAGTGAAATTTGTCTGTCTCAGCTGTTAGGATGCCCCCTCTTTGAGACCAACTCTGGTCTTTTCACAGTTCTGGGTTTCTTTGTCTCATTTGTGGGTATTTAAAACAAAAAGCAGACTAAGGAAGGTAGAAGAGATAAAACTGGAAAGAAAGGAAGAAGGAATAAAACAAGAAAGAAGGAAAAAGAAGGAAAAAGCGTTAAGAGATAAAAAAATTAAAAAATAAAAAATTTCTTTAGAAAAATCAAACACACGTGAGGACACACACACCAGGAAAAAAAGGGGAAAAAAGGAAAAAAAAAACCCTCTTGCTGGTTTCAAACTGGTGAAACCAGTTTTTCTGTTCTTGCTGGCTGCGGTAGTCTGAGGGGTGGGTATATAGATGTGGTCTCTGCGTCCCTGGTCTCCGGTTTTCGGGCGTGCACGTGCCAGTTCTGGGTTTATCAGAGCCATCTCCTAGTCTCCAGCCGGGTGCCCACCCACTCTGGGTTCACTATCATTTACCTATTTTTTCATCACTTTCTAGTAAGTTTTCAATTTCTTCCAAGTTGTACTTTTTGGCATGAATTTGCTTATAACATTGTTTTATTATGCTTTTAGTATTGTGGAGTCTGCATTGATATTACTTGACTTAATTTTCATCTTCTCTACTCTTTCTGATCAATGTGACTAAACTATTATCAATTTTATTGACATTCTTAAAGAAACAGCTTTTAGTTCCATTGATTTTTCTCTACTTGATACCAGCAGGCAGCCTGTCCAGATCACTAAGAGTTGGCTGAGGGCAGGGAACAGGAGGGGCCACTGGAGCAGATAGAGCTAGGCCATGGGAATGGGATCTGGTAGCCACCTGTGCACTAGCCATGATCCTCGCTCCTCAAGGACAGTGGTTGGAGGTTCAAGGACTGAGGACATACAACCAAAGAATGCTTTCAAGAGTTGCCCAGGGCCATGGCAAGGAAATTGAGTTTTGCGGTACGCCAGAGCCTGTGAGGCTGCATTGCCTGGGTAACTAAGTAGTTGCCTTACAGACGCTCCACCCTGGGTATGGAGGTCCTGTCTCCTGGCATGGACGCCCTGCCCCTCCTGCTATGGCCATCCTCAGAGTTGCATGAGATGGCATGTAGGGTTTCCAGGGTCCCTTTATTTAGGTCTTTGGTTCAGTCACTCTCTGCCAGTGGGCCCTGAGTGTGCGCAATTGGCTGCATGCAACTTGCTGCATTTGGGGACTAGGACATGGGAGGAATGAAGTCGATAGATTTGCACAGGAGTCTCCCCAATTGGCCATGATGGTGACCAGGGGTGAGGTCTTACACTGAGCATGTGCAAGGTCAGCAAGATAATCGGATAGAGGAAGAAGCCCTACTACTTGTTTCTGGTACCAGATTGGGGGTGGAGCCAGGGGAAGGCAGGCACATGCACAATAGAGATCAGAATGGTGGCAGGGGAGGTGCTGGTCCAAAGAGTCCTGACAGTCCAGCCTGGGTAAAGAAGGGTTTGGCTGGACTCACAAAAAGCACATGAAAATTTGGGTACTTAATTGGTCGTTCTGAGAGACCACCTGGCCTGTCCCACACCCTAAACAAATATAGTCTGAGGGGAACAAAGAAACTCCCTCTTGCTTAATACTCCTCAGGACCTACACTCAGTGCACTGGCTCGTCCTCTCCGTGTGCCACTTGTTCTTAGCAATCATGTGGCCTATGGCCTCCAGGAAGGAGTCTCTCTCTTTCTTTCACTGATGTGGCGGAGCATTTGCTGGTGAGTTTGCATGCTCTCTCACTGGGGAGCATGTGACCCTGTGGCCCTAGCAACCACATGGCCATGGCCACACCCGCTGCACACATAGCCTGCAGGATGGATTCGGAAACTGGACAGCCACTAGATAGAAGTTAAGCTGCCTGGATGACTGCTTAGCAGCTGCCTGTGGGCTCTGAAGGACAGTACTTTGAAATGGAGCAGGAACTCTGGGAACTTCCTTTTGTTTTGGCCTTGATGATAACATGATGATAGGTTTTGCGGAGGAGATGAATTTTGAGATGGGGAGTCCCGCATTGTCCCAGATCATTTAGCATCCAAATAAAAACCTCTTACCACATCTATTTTGATTTCTTTCTTGACTAATGGATTAATTAGAAGTTTGTTTTTTAGATTTTAAACACTAGTATATTTTCCAGAGGCTTTTTTTTAATTGTTTTCTAGTTTGTGGTCAGAGAATATATTTTGTATTGCTCTGTAGCCCACCCCACCCTTCTTTGAACATTGTTTCTGTAAACGATGACTTCTAAATTCACATGCAGCTACTGATAAGCAACCTGTTTGCTTAAAGCAGGGGTGTCCAACCCACAGCCCAGAGGGCTATGAAAGTGGCCCAACATAAAATTGTATATTTACTTAAAACATTATGCGATATTTTTGTGATTATGTGTCACAATATCATGTAAAATAAACATCCATAGATTCTCACTATTTGTACATATGCAAGGCTTCAGTTTTACAGTGATGTGCAGCTCCTGGTGTGTTATCTTCCAAGCACGGACAGTAGAATTGACACCATCACATGTTACATGTGCTCGTGGTGACTTAGTGAGGCAGCAATTATCAATAATATCTCAACCCACCATTGCAACATTAGGTGCTTAATGTTATTTAGAAGTCAGGTAAGCACTCATATTTGATTATTAAAAGTACTTCCACACCTCAGCAACACCTCACAAATCACATACCACTCTTTACAATCGACCCTCTGCCTTGCCCTACGTCAGTGGCTCAGAGGGCTGTGGAAGGGCTCAAACCTTACTTTCCATTTTCCTGTCAATTAATTTTCATAATAGGAGGAAATAAATTTCCTTGTCTATTATTATTTTTAAACCTAAGTTATTTTGCAAAAAAAGGAGGAAAGGAATAAACAAAGATCTTTACATTCCAAAAATGTTTCCTGGTAGAGAACAGCATGAGGTGGGTATACAGAGCTCTGTTACAAGGTGAGACCTGGAGAAGGTCTTGGGAGAGTTAACCCCGTGGCCAGTGCTTCCCTGGAGGGCACTCCTAGTCTCCAGCTCACCTGGGGAAAGCCCAAGGCACAGTCCAATTTGGTCACACCAGCTTCCTCTCTCCCAGGTGGACTGGTGGCTTATCTGGACTGTGCCCTGTGGCCTTCTTCACTCCCTGCTTATCCATCCATACTCCAGGTTCCTAATCTCTTACCCATGGTGGCTCCTTCCAGATGGACTTTGCTATGTGCTCTTCCTGCCTTGCTTTCCTTCACCTCATGTGTATAGTGTGTGGCTTATGGTCCCGTGTGGGTTATTAGACAACAGGGGAGCACAGACCTAGATGTGGGGCAGGGCAGGCTGAGAGACTTCTCTAGAGGGCCAAATGTATGTGTGACAGAGGACAAATAAAACATGAACAAGAAAACTTGTGGCCACAGGCAAGCTCAAGTCACAGCAGCTGAGAGGTGCTCCAGAATCTGTTGTTAAACACAACGGTTTCATTTTCAGCAGTCTTTCTGCATTTCTGTCTGGTCTAGGGCTTTGCTCCTATAGACTGATACAAGGCTATAACCTCTCTCCTCTCTCCATGGTTGTATTTTCCCTTTGCCCCAAGGGTGTCTCTTAGTTTAATAATTCAGGAAGCTGGCTTATGAGAAGGGATCAGTATTAGTATGAGAAATGCTATTTGTGTTACTTACTCTGCAGCAAACAGCCTGGAAGGCACTGGCCCCCTCCTAGTTAGGACTGTGAGCATCTGGGTTCTAAGGATCGACTGTCCTACTCCTTGTGATGAGCCCTGGGCCTGTGGGGAACTCCTCTAGGATGGAAGATTATTGAGGCTGGGGGTAAAATGGACTTCCTGGTGCACATCTAAATGTCAAAACTGCATGCCAGGAGGGAAAATTTATACCTAACCTGAGGCCCCTGCTTGTCAGCTGCTCTGGCTTTTGGCAGGGAACCTACCAAAGGTTAGGTAAACCTAGTTGTACAGGGCACATGCAGAGGGGGCCACATCTGGGGTCATCTTGCATTCCTTAAGAATTTTATCTTTGTGTTTTCTAAGCAAAGAAAGTCTGTTGGGACTAAGGAGGGTGTGCCAGGGGCTTGGAGCCTCAGCTCCTGTGGGCCCACCTCCTCCCCAGCTCCCAGGTCAGGTTCTTGGCAACCACTCCCAGGCTGCCCTCCAATTTGCTGCTGCCCTCTGCCCCAGTGACCTGGGTGTGGGGAGGGTCAGCATCAGGTACGCAGCCTTGTGCCACATTGCATGGCAGGGCCAAAGCCCCCATAAGGGTCTTCTGCCAAAAGACCGACAGTGAATAGCAAATGTAAAACACTCTGAATGGCAGAGGCAGAGGAGAGGAGCCAGGCTTTTGTCTGATTTTTAAACAAAAACCCCTGCATTTTTTTGTACTAACTCCCAAAATGATGTAGCCTGTCCTAGCTGGAGAGCACCTCCAAACTCCAGACTCAGCACTGGCAGGAGCTGGGTAGGAGTCAGAAGGACTGGGATGGGATCTCGGGCAGCTGTGGGGAAGCTGTGGCCTAGGACACAGACCTCGACCTAAGCGGTTTGTGTGGAGGTAGGTGTAGGACAGGCAAGCACATGAAGAGGAAACATTCTGGGACTGAGGTAGCTGCTGAAATGTCAGAAAACCCAATTCAGTTACAAAACCACCCTCAAATCCAGGAATGTACCAAAACATGGGTTGCTAATTCTACAATGTCCTAAACATCAGTTTAATTGTAAGTTCACTTAGTATGAGTGCAACACCCTGCTCAGTGACACTTATAAAGCATTCTTAATTTTCAAAAATAAACTTGAGCCTTGGCCAGGTAGCTCAGATACTTGGATCACCATCGATGCACTGAAAGCCTGTGAGTTCAATTCTTGGTCAGGATACATACTTAGGTTGCAAGTTTAATCCCCAGTAGGGGTATGTACGGAAGCCAACCTGTTCATGTTTCTCTTTCTCATTTCCCCTCTCCACAAAATTGGTAGAAAACTTATACTTGGGTGATGATCAAAGAAAATTACTCTCAATGAAACCCAAGGTAGCCTTTGCTAAAACCAGTTGTAAGAAGGAGAGGCAGCAGGAGAAGTGAAAACATGACTTTAACTTTGAACAGAAGTCTGAAAGGGGAATGCTTACAAGCTGCCTATGCAATAAGCTACTGCAGTGTTGACTGTTCTCACTGCCAAGGTCCTCAGTGCAAAGAATGTAGGCTGGAGAGACTTCTACTTCCTGGACTGGGAAGGCAGATTCCACAAAGGGCTTCAGAAGTGCTTTAAGTGAAAAGGAAAGGCAAGTTCTCTGTGCACAAGGTCTGTTATTGAACAGGGTAGTTCAAATCAACCTGACTTCAGATTTTTCTCCCCCAATCACCATCTCTCCAATGTGTCACACCTGTGAAATCACAGCCAAATCATGTCTTAGCTTCAGCAATGAAACAGCTTTATCATTTGGCTCTGATACTGGGAAAACTTGGAATCCAGGAATCACCCAAGATACCGTTACTGGACCCTGGGAGGTAGGTCTTAGAGCACATCCTTAAACCCTGAATGTGCCCTGGCCTAATGTCCAGTAGGGCACCTTCAGTCCCTCGAAATCAGGCAAGGAGGGCAGGGAAAACAAATAATTCTTTAAGTTAAAGAACATTTCCACGACTGTAGGAACATTCCATCCATTTGGTTTGAAAGGTGTTGAATGAATATTGGTCAACAGAAATTAAGACTGACAAAGAGCATGACTAGAGACCAGCCAATTTCAATAACAGCAGAACATTTGATGAGTGCTTTTGTTCGTGAATTTCATATTTGTTCCGTGCCCCCTAGGCACCAAGCACTGCTCTGGGAGATCCACTGGTGAGGACCAAGGTCCTCCTCTCATGGACGTCACATTTTAATTTAACGGAGTTCACATT
>PVKM010017245.1:0-26087 GCA_004027735.1 Carollia perspicillata
GGGGCCTTTTGTGGTTCCATATAAATTTTTGAAATATTTATTCTAGTTCTATGAAATATGTCATTAGAATATTGATAGGAATTTCATTGAATCTCTAGATTGCTTTTGGTACCATGGACATTTTAATGATATTAATTCTTCCTTTCCATAAACATGGTATATGTTTCCACTTATTTGTATTTTCTTCAATCCTTTTATTTAGTGTCTTAAAATTTTCCAAGTACTGGTATTTTACATCCTGATTAACTATATTCCTAGGTAATTTTATTATTCAGTTGTGAGTGGGATGGTTTTCTCATTCTTCCTTTCTGATAGTTCATTATTGGTGTATAAAAATGCAACTGATTTTTGGACATTTATTTAGTATCGTGCTACTTTACAAATTCATTTATCAGTTCCAGTACTTTTTGGTGGCATATTTAGGGTTATCTATATGCAGTATAATGTCATCTACAATTAATGCTAATTTTACTTCTTCCTTTCCAATCTGGATGCCTTTCATTTCCTCTTCTTGTCTGATTTCTGTGGCTAGAATTTATAGAACTATGTTGAATAAAAGTAGTGAAAGCAAGCATTCTTATCATGTTCCCAATCTTAAGGAATTGCTTTTAGTTTTTCCCCTTTGAGTATGATGTTGTCTGTGGATTTGTCATATATGACCTTCATTATGTTGAATTTATATTGAACAGCAAAGAATCAAATAGTCATAACAATCTTGACAAAAAGAACATAGTTATAGGAATCATGTTACCTGACATCAAACTATACTACAGGGCCACAGTAATCAAAGCAGCATGGTACTAGGATAAACACATAAAGATCAATAAAACAGAAGACAGAGCCCAGAAATAAATCAACCCTTTTATGATAATTAATATTTGAGAAAAGAGGCAAGAACATACAATGAGGTAAAGACAGTCGATTCAGTAAATGTTGTTAGAAAAATCGGACAGATATGTGAAAAAATAATGAAATTAGACCTCCTTCTTTTTTTAGCTCTTTTTTAAAATTTTCAATTTAATCTTTATTGTGTTTTTATTACCATTTTTCTCCTTATACTCCCCTCCCTCTAGCAATCACCATATTGTTGTCCATGTCCCTGAGTCCTTTTTCATTTTTGCTCATTATATCCACCCTCTAACCTGCCTCCCTCTACTAGCTGTTATCTGCTCTCCATCTATGAGTCTGTTAGCTCATTTTGTTAATTAGATTCCACATATAAGTGAAATCTTATGGTATTTATCTTTCTCTGACTAGTTTATTTTACTTAGCATAGTGTTCTTTAGTTCCATTTATACTACCACAAAGAGTAAAATTTTTCTTCTTTTTTATGGCCGAGTAGTATTCCATTGTGTTAATGTCCTGTGGTTGTTTTATCCACTCATCCATTGATGGATACTTGTGCTGCTTCCATATCTTGGCCTTTTAAATAATGTTGCATTAAACATAGTGTTGTTTATGTTCTTATGAATTAATATTCTGGGTTAAACCACCTTCTTACACCATACAAAAGAATAAACTAAAAATAGATTAAAGATTTAAATGGAAGACTCAAAACTATAAAAATTCTAGAGGAAAATATAGGCAGTAAAGCCTCAGACATTTCATATATATATCTTGGCAAGAGAAACAAAATAGAAGTATAAACAAATTGAAGTATGTCAATCTAAAAAGCTTTTGCATAGCAAATGAAACCATTAACAAAATTTAAAAATAAACAACTGAATAGGAGAGCATATTCACTAATGATACACATGATAAGGGGTTAGTAGCCAAAATTTATGAAGAACTTATAGAACTTAACATAAAAAATCCAATTAAAAAAATGGGCAAAGGACCTGAAGAGATACTTCTCCAAAGAACACATATAGATGGCAAAAGACATATGAAAGATGTCCAAAGTCACTAATCATCACAGAAATGCAAATTAAAACTGCAATGAGATATCACCTCATACCTGTCTGAATGGCAAGCATCAATAAATCAACAAACAAGTGCTGGTGAGTGTGTGGAGAAATGGAAACCCTTTTTCACCATTGTGGGAATGCTGATTGGTGTGGACACTTTGGAAAGCAGTGTGGTGTTTCTCAAAAATTAAAAATGGAACTGCCTTGTGACCCAAATTTCCACTTTTGGGGATATATCTGAAGAAATCTGGAACACTAATTCTTTTTTGAAATGATTTTATTTATTTATTTTAGAGAAGGGAAGGGAGGGAGAAAGAGAAGGAGAGAAACATCAATGTGTGGTTGCATTTTGAGGCCTGCAACTGAGGCATGTGCCTTGACTGGGAATCAAACTGGTGACCCTTTGGTTCACAGGCTAGCACTCAACCCACTGAGCCACACCAGCCTGAAACACTAATTCTAATAAATACATGCACCCCTATATTCATTGCAGTGTTATTTTCAAAGGTAAGATTTCGAAGCAGCCCAAGTTGCAATCAATAGATGAGTGGATAAATAAATTGGGATACATTTGTACCATGAGATACTACTCAGCCATGAAAACGAAGGAAATCTTACCCTTTGCAAAAGCACGGATGGACCTGAGATATTATGCCAAGTGAAATAAGCCAATCCAAGATATACAAGTACCATATAATTTCACTTATATGTGGAGTCTTGTGAAGAAAATTAACTAACAAGCAGAATAGAAACAGACTCATAGATTGAGAGAGGGGTATAGATTGAGGACTGGGTGAAAAAAACTAAGAGGCTAAACAACAAAAAAGGAAAACTCACAAACACAGAGATAAAGGCAGATGGGGGAGGTTGAATAGGGTAAAGGGGGAGAAATATTGATGGAAGGAGATTGAATTCTGGTGACCATAAAATACAATACATAGATGATACATTATTATTATTTTAATGATTTATGTTATTGTATTTTCCATTACCGTTAATTACCCTCTTACCCTCTGAATTGTATACCTGAAACCTGTATGATTTTATTAACCAATGTTACCCCAATCAATTCAATAAAGAAATAATACAATAAAAAATAATTGAGACCTAAAATGGAGATGTCAAGCCCACTCTTAGTTTCTCTGAGGGCAATTTACTCAGTCAGAAGAGCTCTAGAATATACATTCAGTGACTTAAGTTTTGGGTACCATCAGCATGACTGTGAGTGTAGGATACCATGTGTGATGTTTTAAACTCTTCTTTCAGTTACAACTTACGACATTGAAGGGGGCTTTGAATAAGGGCTGTGAGCAGCTGTCTACACAGATGGTGTTGAGGAATAGGTCATTATTTATGGTACCAAGGAAATGGGCCTTTAGGAAGGACAGACTGCATCTCAGGCTCAGGTTTGTCCAAACTTACGAGCCTTCACTCTGGCACAAACACTATTCGAGGTTTCTTCATAGGAATACCTATTTAATACAGCAATCCTGTAAGAACTAGGTATTAAAATCTCCTTTTGGTAGATTAGATAACAGTATAGATAAATTTTCTGAATTAATAAAACTCAAAAGAGGTAGCCTCAGAGAACAAATGTTGGTCTTTCAGTTTCAGTGCTCACAGCTTTCTAACATGGCTACCTCCTTCTGAAGGATCTGTAGTGTGCATTTGGCAGGTGACTTTCCATTTTCATAAAATGGTTTTGTGCATTCATGCATTAATTTTATGACCATATTTATTTATTTGTTAAGAGATATCCTCTAAGGTTTTATTGACCATGAGATGTGCAGAGAGGACTGAGAAATAAACATATGTGGATACAGAGTGTCCCAAAGGGTTTAACAGGAAGGAAAACTTACTTTATTTAAATGGATGTTTAAAATGGACACCATTTGGAGCAGTGGGAATCACATAGAAAGAAGTACAATTATGTACAATAATTATCTGGAAAAAACGAAAGAAGGATAGTAACTATAGAATTGATTTTGTGCCTCTGTATTAAACAGTATAATGAGTATGCATAACATAAAAAGGAAACTTGAAAGTTTAGTAAATATGCCTGAAGATAACACCACAGGTACCACTGAACATTATTTGAAGTACATACCTTGATCAAAAGAAACCAGCAGAGGAGTGAAAAGAGTTGTTACTTACAAGGCACATATTGAAATGGAAACCCAATGGTTGAAGTATTTATAAAAGCTTTATGTTACATACATGTGTGAGAAGAAAAGGAGAATCACATACAATGTCCTTATAAGCCTGCCAGGTTTTTTAAGGCTGATGAAATATGAATGAGGTTCTGGGACGACCTCAGATTTTTGACATAACTTGTAACAAGTTATGTCATAACAAGAGCTAACTTTTCCTTAGTCCATCATCATACTCAAACACTTTTGAAAAAAGGGAATCATATGTTCTATTAACTACTCATGTACATCTTTAAATTAACATTAGCACCCAAAGCATTCATTCAGCTTCTAATCTCCACACGCTGCCGAATGCCTCGTTCTAGAGGCAGTAATGAAGACCAAATGTCTGTTTTCCTTATCTCGTAACATTCTAAAGAACATTTTACATCGCTGACACCCTTTGTTTTCAGCTCTTGTTTCCTTGCTTCTACATCTATTTAATTTTCTTGGCCAATTCTGTTTGTTATGTTTTTGCAGCCTATTCCAGAAACAATGACATTCCTTAAGTATCCATTATCAGTCACCACTGAGGCATCCTTTTCTTCCATGCTTCATCATTCACTATAACACTGGTAAATCTCAAATCTGTATCTTCAGTTTATAACATCTCCTAATTTCAGATCTTCATGTTCAGTTGGGTACTAAAACTACCCAATTAGACAACAATGGGATTCTAAAGCACCATTCATTTAAAATTTTACTTCTCATGTTTGTCTAACAATCATTTGTTTAGATTGTCTCATTTCAATTAAGGGCATCATCACCCTACTCCAAAATTTCATCTGCTTTATCTTCATATTGCCAACAAACTCCCCAAGTCTTGCCATTATTAAGACTTTCAAATCCATCCTTAAATGGTCTTCAAATGCTGGTCGTATCTCTTTCTATCACAAACTTTGAAACCTGGCTACAAAGAATGCATTGTCATCCATGTTGTTACATGTGGCATTTTCTTGTTTGGAATATATGTTCACCCCAGTTAAAGTCGTCTTCCTCTCTCCCTGGAAGAGCTGGTTATTTCCTCTAGTGAGATGACTAGCTTGTGCATTTACTTTAACATGCATTTCCTTCCGCTAACGTTATTTGCTTTTTTTATTGAGAAAGTCAATGCTCGTCCATTTCTACTAATTTCAAACAAAATCAACTTAGAAACAAAAGAAACAAAAAGTAGAGATAAAATGGAACCACTTTATAAGATGAGTTTCTATTGAAGAGAAAGATACAAAAATTCCAAATTTGTATGTATTTCTTAATGTAGCATAATATATACAAATGAAATAATGCAGATAAAAGGGAAAAAGTGGCAAACTCAAAATCATGGTGGGAGATTATAACATCTATATTCCAATATCTGAAAAAACAATATAATTAACATATTCAATATAATTTACATATATTGAGCAATGTACACAATTGTAGAGTATGTATTATTTTTAAGTGCACACAGAACATTTGTAAAAATTGAGACCAGATGCTGAATCATAAAACAAATTCCAATGTTATTATACAGTGAGTGCTTTGTGCACAAATTAATTGGAACTAGAAAATCTCCAGATATTAGGAAAATTAAAATAGACATTTTGGAAAACTTCTTGAGCTATAAAATATATTTATAAATGAATAAAAGTAACAAAACTAAGGCCAAAGTTAGAGTGAAGTGTAATTCAATATACAATAAGAAAAGAAAAGAATAGGACAGAAAATCAGTTATTAGCATCTATCTCAAGTTGTTGGGGGAAAACAACACATTTAACCTAAATACAGAAGAAAGAGAAAAGCAATAAAAATCAGGGGTAATATAAGGGAAAATATTATACTGTACATTATACCAAAGATACAATAGAGAGAATCAGCAAAACCAAAATTGGTTCTTTGTATAAACTAATAAAAGTGAAAGATATTGATGTGCCTGACCAAATGTAAAATAAAGGGGGTGGGAGAGAGTGGTCTCAATAATAACTAATATCAGAAATAAAAAGTCAAATCTCTACAAACCGAGAAGATACTAAAAGGATGTTGAAAGAATGTTGAAAGGATGTTAGCAATTTATTTTAAAAAATAAAATTTTGAATAAAATCAACTTCTAGTAAAATATAACTTAAAACTGACAAGAACAAAACAATACATATAATCATGTATCTATTAAAGTAATTAATAATTTAAAAACCTGTATAACTAAAATTGTTAGAAGAATCTCAGTATAATGATATCTACCAAACATCTACAACAAATATTGGAGTTAATAGCGAAGTTTCCCTTTCAGATCAAGAGAAAGATGCCCAGGGCCACCACTTCTATTCACTATTGTGCACAAATTTAATAAATTTATAAATATGATCAAGGTTGCTCAATATAAAACCAGTAGAAAATATTTTGTATTTCTATATTCAACTGAAAAATAGAAAATAGAAATACTGTTTAATGTCATAAAATATAAAATAGAATTGAATTTATTGAAAGGTATAAAACCTCTCCATAGAAAATTATACTATATTACTGTAATAAATAAGACAACAGAATAAAAAGACAGCCTATAGAAGGGGAGAAAATGTTTGAAAATCATAAATCTTATTAGGAATTAATATCTAGATTATAAAATGAATAATGATATCTTAACATTAAAAAGACAACCAAATTAAAAAGTGGATGAAGGATTCAAATAGACATTTCTCCAAAAATGATATAGTAATGGACAACAACCACACGAAAATTTTTTCAACATCATTTGTCATTAGGAAAACACCAATCAAACTGCAATGAGAAACAAACTCATAGATACAGAGAACAAAATGATTTCTGTGCAATGGGAGGGAAGCCGGAAGAAATGATTGGAAAAGTTAAGTGATTAAGAAGTACAAATTGGCATTTATAAAAATAGTCACAGAAATGTAAAGTACAACACAGGAAGACAGTCAATAATATTGCAATAACTGTGCATGGTGTCAGGTGAATCTCAGTCTTATCTGAGTGATCACTTCATATGTTACATAAATGCCTAATCACTGTGTTATACACCTGAAACCAATATATTTTATGTCAACCATAATTACGTTTTTACAAAAATTTAATAATGCAATGAAATTACACTCACTGATTGTAATGACCCCAGCTTTAAAAAAAAATTGTAACACTAATACATTGCTGGTAGGAATGCAAAATGTTTTACTCACTATGGAAAATAGTTTGGTGTTTTTCAAACAGTTAAACATAGAATTACCATATGACCTAGAAATTCTACTCCTAAATATATGCTGTAAAGGATTAAAAACATATTTTCCCACAAAAACAATTTTACACAAATTTTCAGCAGCATTATTCATAATAGACAAAAAGTTAAACAGTGGAAAACCCTCTGCTAATAATTGGATAAACAAAATGTGCTTTATGCAGCCATAAGAATAGAATACTCTTATGTATGGAAACAGGCTAAGTACAATAAGCTAGACACAAATCTCCACAAATTTTGTGACTCCCCTTCACGTGAGATGTCCAAAATAGGCAAATCCATAGAAATAATGTCTACACCTCTAGGTTGCCAGAAGAAGAGTTGATAATGGAGAACTGGGATTGATTGCCAATAATAATGTCAGGTATTAGTAATGTTCTAGAAATAGTGGTAATGTTTACACAAAATTGTGAACATACTATTAACCACTAAATTTTACAATTTAAAATGGTGCATTTTATATTATGTGAATTATATCCCAGACTCTTAATGAAGGAAGAGATAGAAGGGCCTGCTCTATCAGATACCACAGTATTTCAGGAAGTTATTGTCAACGTAGGAAACATTCAAACCTGTAGAAAATGTTTGTGAGTTTATTTGAGCCAAACTGATGGCAATGCCAGGACACAGATTCTCAGTGGATTGAGAAGTGCTCCGAAGAATGGCAGTTTAGCACCTTATTTTATGCAGTACAATCAAAAGAGGAGGCATGGGGGTCGGCTTACACGAAGTCCATTGGTGATAGATTAGGGAGGCAGGAGAAAGCAAACTGCAGGGAAGGGAGGATACCTCTGGGACTGGATAAAATGTAATAAAATGATAAGTACTTTTACACAGGTGGGTACAGAATACTTAATAGTCAATAATTAACGCAATAATAATAGTGAGGGGTTTGTGGTCTTCCTCTGGTCCAGTGCCTATGCTTTGAGGGGTTCGGAAAATGGAAAGTTGACATTCCGAAGGTATGTTATCTTAGATGCAAAAAGATAACAGGCAGGCTCAGTTAAGGTAAACACTGACCTTTGTTGGGGAAAAATACTGGCCTAGGACACAACTACCCACTGTGAACTGCTTTAAGAAAGTTTTAATTTCAGACCACCCTATGTAGTGCTTCAGGTCTCTGAGTTTGTAAGGCTGCCCTGAAAACCTCTCCTGAGTTGGTCAGGTTTTGCAGGTGGCCCCTTTTCTTCCACATTACTTAAAGGAAGACAGTGCAATACAGACATGTAGTTAAATGGAATACAGTGACATCTAGCAACAGAGCCTAGCATCTATGGGTGTTCATTTTATGAAAAAAGAAGCATTTGTAGAGCAGGGGGATGTTGAGATATTTTCAATAAATTGTTGGGTTAATTTGGATAATAATGAAATTATATACTAACTCACACTAATCAAAACATAAATTTCAGGTAGATTTTTAGATTAGATATGAGAGGCAAGCACATCATAGCAAAGCTTTTAGAAGAAAATAGAGAAGAATATCTGTGATCATTTTCTATAACAAATAGGGCACAAAAATAAAATGAAGAGATAGCTGAATTTGACTGTAGTGAGATTAAAAATTAATGTGCAGCAAAAGGCACAGTGAGTAAAAGTTTGAGTTCTGGAGTGGAAAATATATTTTCACCACAGGCAATGAAGAACTCATATATAGGATACATAAACCATTCCCACAAATCAATGAGAAGACAACCCACAGAACATGGACAGAAAATTGAAAAGTATATTCTTAAATGAATGTATATAAATGACTACTATATGAGGTACAATAAAACTCATTAATAATCAAGGAAATATAAATAAAATATAATTATATTCCACTACACAGTAAATTAATGACTAAAATTAAGCAGAATAGAAATACTTTCTCGTGAATGTGTGCAGCAATACCAACTCTGTTAAAGTAGAACATTTGCACATTTTTTGATGTAGCAATTTAGTCCCAGAAAATATCCAACAGAAATACATATACATGTATGAAATGATGCTCATAGTAGAATTATTCATAATTACTGAAAATAGAAATGATCCATACATCTACCAATAGAGTATTGAATGGGTAAATTGCATAATGTTCATCCAGTGGAATACTACAGAGCAATGAAAAGTAGCTATCATTATAAGCAACAAGACAGATGAATCTTATAAACGTGATGTGAAGGGAAAGAAACTAGACATAAAAAAAAGTGTATGAATCCAATTATGTAAGTTCAGAAATAAGACAAAATAAACTTATAGGATGACTAAGAAATCTGAAGACATAGACAAACACATTCATTGCCATTACATGATAGGTTCAAAGGGTTGTCCCTCTCTGGTGATGCCTAGTCAATAAGCCATGCTAAAGTATAATGAATGTGTGGCATTCGTGCTGCACTTAGACGATTCCCTGCATCTGCATCTATGTTGCCTCATATGCTTTGTGTTTTCATTTGGACTTGTGTTTTAGCATACCACACAAGGAGTAATCAAGTGGCTTCAAACTTTGCATGCATGTATATGCTGATATATGTGTTGCATGTGTGTGTGGTATGTATATCTTTGTGTGTATATATGTATACATATATGCTTATATATGCTATGTATATATATGGACAAGCTTTGAGCTTCTATGTGTTAGTCATGTTCTAGTTCTTGACGAACATTCACTTTTGACAGTTTAAGTTATATACATTTGTACTTTTACAAGTTTCTTGTGTGGTTTATAACTCATAACAGAAAAATAACCCAAATTATTTTTTAAAAAATAAAATAGACATTCTCTATGGCTCTCATGAACAGAACTAAGATCCAGGGACCAAGGCTTCCAAGAGACAAACCATCCACTCACACCATTAAAGACTGGCCAGGAAATTCAAGAGCTCTATCATAATACACCAAAAGCCACTCTTCTCAAGTGAACTGCTAATATTCTTAAATAATTCAAGGCCCTAGAAAAAGAATTTTAAGATTCATTCTGGACAGTTTTTACGAATTAGTGGTCCAGTTCTAACGCATGTAATTTTGGTCAGGAACCTAATTTAAGTGTTCAGAGAAAAAGGTACAGACACATGTGCATATACACAGCCACACACACAGGGTCAGCTCCTCTTCACATTTACTGTATTCTCCACTCTCTTTCAAGGAATGATAGGTATTTTAATATCCAAACATTATGTAGTTTCAAACTTGATTCCCAAGACAAAAAGAAAAGGTGATCATCGTAAGTTTAAAAAATATCCTGTATTTTATGAAAATAAATGTTACAAGTTCAACATTTCCGCCCAAACACACAGGCAGGCAGGCATATTTGCAAAAGTCCTCATGGTGTTTGCCAGTGCAGTCACACAAGACAACATTTATAAAACCTTTGCTTCCTGGGGCAGGTGCTGGGTCTTGCGATGTGTACTGTTCAGATATTGCCTTTCTTTTGAATTTCAAGTGCTTTTTAAAAATAGAGTCTGCATTTTAATGTAATATTTGGAAATTAAAACTTAAAAAAATTGTCATTATAATATCTTCCATGACTTTACTTTTCAAAAATGCATCAGTGTGGTGATTGTTGAGGAAGGGCGTGGTATAAAGGAACTAAAAGGAAAAAAAAAAACGAATCAAAGCAAAAACTAATTACTCTCTGATAGCCAGTAAAGGCAGAAAAAAATTGTGAAAAGTTCTTTTTAAATATAGCTTTGGTTTGCCTCGTCCATAAGAAAATTGAATGTATGTGATTAAAATTAGAGGACTTCAAGTACATTTAATAATAATAGTCTCCTTTCTTTTGAGTCTCCCTTCTTTAAATATTTCTTTTAGGTATTTAATATGAATAATTGTATGGTTCCTTAATAACTAGAAACATATTTTCAGGATGTAGCCTATATTTCCTTTCTTTGTTTTAATGATACGATATGAGATTTAAAAAAACACTTCAATTTAGGTTAAAAAATCACCTAAAATGATATCCTAAGGCATTTTATCAGTCTGCAATACTTATAAATATGTTAATGTTATAGAATTTAAAATGTTTAGTGTATATATATTTAAAACAGGAAGCTAAAACAATTTTTTTTCACTATCTTCCTTTGTTTTGTATTTTATTAGGCTTGGACTCCTGGATCATCTGGTGACTTTGAAGATCTGGTAAGATATATTCCTCTGTAGTATTGTCAGTATTTTTGTTTCTTTTGCCATGAATCTTTGGAGGATAGCTGTCTTTCTATTTCAGGCTTAATCCTTTTTCTTAATTATTGCCTCATTTCCATGCTTTGAGGCTGAACCATAAGACCAACTGAAGGTCAATTTCATCTTAACCCATGTGGGATGATCTGATTAGTCCAGATACTTGAAGATTCACCTTCCTGGGTCAGGAGAATATTCCAAAGAAGGGTAGCATGTGTTTATTCAGGAGATAAAAAACACTGAAAGAGCCTGAGATAAGAAAGATTATGCAGGTAAGATGCAGAGAGTATAAATTTGAGAAATTTCCTTTTAAAAATATCAAATACAGTAGCAAGATAAAAACCAGAGTGGAACTGAATATGATAACTAAATTTTTAAAGAAGTTTTTTATTGCTACATTGTTGGTATTAGAGTTTACATATTATAGAACTAGAAACACACTGAAGGCGCTGAAATTTTCCACATGAAAACTCAAACTTCTGAGGTATTTGTCTAGTACACATATTGTGGGCATGGGGAAAATATAGTGTTTAATTAAATAAACAAAAAAATAATACACTGGTTGAAGTAGAAGTTTTCCTATTAAGCTGTATTTTTCCAAACAACAGCTTTTGTATTCATTTTAGACCCTACTTAGTTCCCCCTTTTTCTTCAAATATTCTTGAAAAGTTGCTCACATTCAAATTGGAATCCTACTATGTTCTGAACCTATGTGTGATAATGGAATATAATTTGTCATATTTTTTCTTATTTAATTTTCTAAAGTACATCCTAGCGTGGATTCTTATTTTTGTGTAATCTGGGAGTCCCCAACTTCCTTCCTCCCTAGTTCCCTAGAATACCCAGCTAAGAGTAACATGAAATTTCACCTTGATTTATTACAGGATTATGGTCTTCCACACCATTCTTTACTAACCACTGGTTGTGGCTGTGTTGGAGTGGGAGGGCTATGAGAGTTCAGTTTCTCAGTACTGTACATTGCCTCACACTCCAATGCTCCTCAGGGTTTCTCAGTTAACACCTGGTCATCTTCTCATAACTTTTCTGTGCTACTTCAGTCCTGTCCTTGAGTACATACCAAGACTACTCAAAGCTGGTCATTTTGGTCGTTTCTCACAGCTCCCACTGTCACTGTCCCTACTTTGGTGGACAGTCATTTTCTATTCATTCCTCAAGGCCAAGTCAATTCCCATTTTCTCCTGGAAGTCTTCATTGTTTAAACTAGTATAGTTTGATTTCCCTTCTCTGTGAATTCTGTATTTTCAGGATGATGAAGCCCTTTACTTTATACTCACTATTACATGTTCTAAGGTTCTTGTGTTGTTTGTTTATTTCCAAGTGTGCTAAATGAGGTAATAATATCACCTTGCAACATACCTAACATATTGATCTCTGTTTAGTAGTTCCCCAAGACATAGTTTCAAGTAACTTATTTAGGATCTCAGCTACACTTATAAAGGCCAAACCTAAATTTTTATTTCTATAATTGTTTGTTTCTATATATGTATAAAGAATTCTATATACAATAATGATTTTTAAAGGATACAATGATATGAACATGGAGGATGATTAATAGTGTTATCTGAAACAAGTTCTGAATTGCATGCTACACTCCATAAAACTCTGTTTTTAGAGTGTAATTTAGAGAGAAGAAAATAAATGTAAAATTCAAATCATAATAGTATAGAAATGCAAATGATATTATGCAAAGTATTACAGAATAAATAAAATAAAATATACTCTTTTATTATCACATAACTCTTGAGCTAAAAAATATTTATTCTAGAATTAAGTGCCAGCAATAAAAATTCACTTCAATATAAATAGCTAACATTGCCCACATTAAAGTTGAAAATATTTACAAAAACCTTATTGCAGTATTTTTAACTTATATAAGATAATGTGTTTAATGCTTATGATTCACTGAATTTTATATCTGGGTGTGCAATTTCAACAATCTGTTCCAATTCATAAATTTTATTTTCTGCACCTGGAGTCTGGATCTTTTAAGAGGTCAAAATAATAACACATGCACAATTATGTACAGTTGAAGTGAGTATGTATTTTAAACATTCATTGTATATCAGGTGCTATGCTAAGTGTTTTTTCTGTATAGTTTCATTTCAACCTTCCAATCATACTTTGATGCATGCATTCGGTCACCTCTTTAGACCTAAGCCGACTAAGTGTCTGAAAGGTTAATTAGTTCATCTATAGTCACTTAGATAATCATGATACTGAGATTCCAATCTTATTTCTAGTACTCCAAAGACTCCACTGAGATGCCTCCCTAAAGAAAAGTTACTTCAGTATGCTTATAATAAAACCCAATTCTACATGTATTAGAGCACTAACCCTGATCTTCAGTCCTTAAGAAAATTAATACATAAGTGATTAAAATAAGATTTACTCTTTGTACCTACAGTTATTTCAGAAGATGAAAAGCCTGCCATTATATCACTGTTAGTGTGCTACCATGATGTAAATTGTCATTATGTGAACAAAAATCACATATGCAGAGACCAAAGGAAGTAATTATATTCTCATCATTTAATTTATTCATTCATTTTCCTACAACTTATTGATTAACTTTTTTGTGCAAACAATCTGATAGAGGTTGGTTAATAAAAATAACATTCAAGGACTGTCATTTTATGTGTTTTGCATAATTGCAATGCTTTCATTTTTTTGAAAGTTACTGTTGATTAAAATTCTGAGCATTTGTTCTAGGGCTTTTATTGTTTCCCTTTACCTTGCTGGGCTAGCAGTTTACTGGAAATCATAAGAATAGCATGAGAAACCTTGTTAGTGCACATTGCTCTCTGGGCGTCCTTTCACTCTTGGACATAAGGGAGGTTATATTTTCCCTCCACCTTACAGTTAGATAGGGTCATGGGATTACTTCTAACCAGTGAAGAGTGGAAGTGAAATATAACACTTCTGGGCAGAGGAGGTGAAAAGCCTTCATGCTTTTCTAGTCTTTCTCTGCCTCTGCACAAGGGGGTATCAGTTGGGGATAAAGAGCCACAAGAGTAAATCATCCTGGACCCTGGAGTCACCTGACCTGTGGCAAGTCTCCCCCTTTCACAGGCAACCTATAAGAACAAGATGTAAATTTTTTGTTTTAGGCTAGTGAGTTGATTTTGGGGGTGGGGTTGTTTTGTTACAGCAATGTAATCCTTGACCAAACATAATGATTCTTAGGAACGTGGGCATTGTGGTGTTTGGGTCGTTTGGAAATCTGGAGTCATGTTTCCAAAAATATATGTTGGCAATTATTTATGTATGTATGTATGTATGTATGTATGTATGTATGTATGTACGTATTTATTTAGACTGTAATATAGTTCTGCATGACTATCACCTAATAATCTGAGGTACTTGGCATAGCAGGCAACAAGGGTCACCTAAATAAAAGCTTTGTGAAAATCTGTACTAATTTTTAAAATAAAAATCAGCTATTATTCACTTACTAAATATCTTTGGATGAAACAAAGAATATAAAGTAGGGAAAAATAAAAGACATGCATTTAAATTTAAAATGACACATTTTCCAGTTGAAAAAAGGGCAGCATTCTTATAATAGTACTTTTCATCTTTTAACCTTAACTAGCATTAGGTAACAGTCTATATTAAAAGTCATGGAAAAATCATTTTCTTTTCCTCAAGATTCTCCATGTCTTTGAATATTTTAATTTTGTTTGGTGCTCAGACTTATCTATATTTAACTCTTTAGTTTTTGGAATGACCTACAACAATATTCCCTCCATGTCTGTTTTTTTTTTCCTTTTACAGTGAAAATCTCTATGCTATCTTGTTTTTACTTTTTAAGATACATACTAATTTAAACGCCACTAACCTTCTGATACTATCATTTCTACAACAGTTAACTAATTAAACATAATCACTTTTCTTTACATACAGGACTGCAGATCAAAAATAATTATATACAATTACCTGGAATTGAAAATATTTAAATATGCTGTTACAGAAAAGGGTACAACAAATGATGCATCATGAAGTATTTCATGCTAATCATTAATAGCCTCTAAGTTAGTTATGAGATATTAAAATCTACCTTTATAATATTTATTCAGGTTTTAAGAAAAAGTCATTATTTGTGCAATTCAATAAACTTGAGTGTTATATTTCTTCAACAATTGCCATTATCCTTATATCTGCTGTTCCTTTCACCTAATTTCCCCTTCCGGATAGAGTTCAAAAAATCTCTTTAAGACAGCACATTCCATTTGGGTGAGACTACTAGTTTCTAAACATACTTCCTTGGCATTGAGCTAAAATATTTTATATTATTAGTTTGCTCCTCAGGCTGACTGACATAGAACTCACAAGTTTGCTAATAACCATCCTTAGTTGAACCCCATGCGTTTCAAATTTGGACTACATAGAAAAGTGTCCTTTTAGTGGAAAGTTAAATCATCTGTAATTTTAAAAAGCTGCTCTCACTTGTTGTAAAATATTAATAAATGTTTTAATGAAAATAATTTAAATAGGGATTCTGCTAAATCTTCTGGAATTATATATCCTGGTAATAATGTATTGAAAGAACATCTTTTGGTTAATTAAGCATGGCATTCCCTGCTTGATATCTGGCCAGCTGTCCTAAGTCAAGCAGTACTTCACCAGGTGTTCACCAAAATAGAAATATTACTCCAATAGTTTTTTTTAAATAATTTTTAAAACTCCCTATTTATTATTCTTTGTTTGTTCTTCTACATTACTTCCCATATCATGGGTATTTAGACCTCTAAACTTACTGTTTAACAATATATGTGATACCAGGAAATTCTTTGATTTGCAGCTGGCGCCCTGTCAACTTCTCTCTCCCTTTGTTTCTGAGAACAATGCAGGAACAATCATTTTCACCTTGGGGAATCGTTCTCCAGCCTGAAACCACGCCTGCAATACAAATTCTGGTATAAAAAATATGGGGTTTTAACAGTTGCCAATAAACATATTAAAACATATGAAAGTGCCTTTTCATGTATCACATCTGTTTTCTAGTCCATAATAGTTGTGGGCCATTAAAATCTGTGGGGGCTTTTTTATGTCACTGGGAAATATATAGTGAGTGAAGTCTTTCACAATTCCAGAAATAAAGGAGCAACAGGGAACATGAAAATATCATAAAAAGATTGAAGTTGAAGGAAGGCAATATCACATAGTATGTTTAATTTTCCAGAAAAAAATTTAGGCATACATTTTGTCATTGACCTTATATACATTTATTTATTATCATCTTCATAAAGAAATACCGATTCGCTGTCAAGTAAATACCTTTTGCCTATTCTGTGTTTTTCCTTGACAGAATATTTTGCTTTGCCTGTATCTGGCTATTTCTAATTAGATAAATTAGTCCTAGTATTCTATAAACTCTAAACTCTAAACTATACATGGTGTATAGTTTATTTATTTATTTAAATCTTTCCACAAACAAATGTAGCTCTTTTAATAACACATTGAAAGCATTATCCCTAAAATGACTACTAATTTTCAGGCATGTATGATATCATATGTACCTATTTATGTTTTTGACATGTATATAGATAGCTTTTGCCATAGCCAATGAAATTGCTTGGAATTTTTACATGATTTTTATATGCTTCTTAAAGTCAAATCTTAAAATAAGCCATATAGACACTTAAAATTATTTTTAAAAATCACACTTTAAGAAATCAGAGCAGCTTCCTGAAATTACCAAACAGTGGTAAGTGGCAAGGTGGGTGGGCTTTATGAGAACTGAGTCTATGCTAGTAGGAGGAAGTGTGGAGGGTTTTACCCTGTCCTGCCAATGGCTACCTACCCCAGAATGAGAGTTCCACCCTGAGACTCCATCCCTCCTTCTCAGACACCCAGGAAATGTGCACTGCTTCCTGGATGTAGGAGGCATAAAAGCTTGCTACGTGTACATGGCAATTGCAGTGTTATCATATGGATCTCTGAGAGTGAGAATTTTTTTTTATGTCAAATGGACTAAAGAGATAACCAAGGAGGATTCTGAGAAAAATCACAATAGAACATTAATTCTGAAATAATATTTCATTTTATTTTTTATTTTGCTATTCTATGACACATTGATGCTCAGTTAAGTAGAGATGTGAGTACATCATAAACCATGGTGTAGGATTTATTTTTCTTATCCAAAATTCAAACAAGTAAATCATGTTCATATGTAGCCATGGAATTGCTATATTACTCAAACCAGTGTACTAGTAGCAAAATCTTCTCATTATTTCATATATAGTCATTTTGTTTTCAGACTTTTTAAAAGGAATAATTTTATTAAAAACCCTGCAATTTCTTGAAATACTATAATTTGCCATTACTTTGCACAGAAAGATTTGCCACAGAAAGCTTCTCAAATGTTTCTTCTTGTAAAAGAAGAAAACATGAATGTTTTGTTCTATCAACATGTATGTGAATAATTATAAAATACTTTCTATCCTAAAATGGAAATCAAGAAACATGAGTAAAGGGACTACATTAAAACATAGTGATATAACTATACTGATAAGCCTCCCTCTCTAACATTTATGTATAGAAATAAGCAAAATTCATGTTGTCACAAATAGCATAATTTCCTCCTTTCTATGGCTGAATAATATTCCATTCTATGTGTGCACACATATGATATCGCATTTTCTTTATCCTTCTGTCCATTGATGAACAGGTTGTTTTCATATTTTGGCTGTTATAAATAATGCTGCAATGAGCATAGGGGTGCAGATGTGTTTTCAAGTTAATGTTTTAGTGTCTTCTGATTAAATACTTGTAAGTGGAATTATTGGATCATATGGTAATTCTATTTTTATGCTTTTGAGGAAAGTTCATATTGTTTTTTTTTTATAGAGGCATATCAATTTATATTTCCACCAACAGTGCACATGTTTCCCCTCTTTCCACACTTATTTCCTATCTTTTTTATCACAGCCATTCTAACAGGTGTGAGGTGATATCCTTGTAGTTGTGGTTTGCATTTCTTTGATGATTAGTGATGTTGAAACTAATCACTAATTAGTTTCATGTACTTGTTGGACATCTACATATTTTCTATGGAAATTACATATCCTTTACCCATTTTAAGTTAAATTAAAAAAAATTACTATCCACTTACATATGGGTTCTTTACATATTTTGGATATTAACTCATGAGATAAATGATTTGTAATATTTTTAGTAGGCATCCTAATTAGTAAGGTGCCTTTCCATTTTCTGTTCAGAAAATGTTTAGATCAGTGTAGTCACACCTGGTTTTTTAGCTTTATTTGTTTATTTATTTGCTTTTGTCCTATTTGCTTTTTGGCATCAAGCCCAAAATATCACTGCCAAAACTGATGTCACTGAGCTGATTGCCTGTTTTCTTCTAAGAGTTTCATGGTGTCAAGTCTTGTGTTCAAGTCTTTAATCCATTTTGAGTTAATTTTTGTGTATGGTGCAAGAAAGTGGTAGTTTTATTCTTTTACATGTGGCTGTCTAACATTTTAGGTACCATTTATTGAAGATACTATTTTTTATTATGTATTCTTGGCTCCTTTGTCATAAATAATTGGCCATATGTATATAGCTTTATTTCTGGGCTCTCTGTTCTGTTCCATTGAGTTATGTGTCTGTTTTTATGCCAGTGCCATGCTGTTTTGATTGCTACAGTTTTGTAATATAGTTTGAAATTATGGAGCATGATGCCTTCAGTCTTGCTCTTATTTCTCAAAATTACTCTAGCTATCCAGGGTCTCTTGTGCCATGCCAATTTTAGGGTAGTTTGTTGTGTTTATGTGAAAAATTACATTGAATTTTGATAGTGTTTTTATTAAATCAAGATTGCTTTCTGTAGTATGACATTTTAACAATATTAAGTCTTCCAAACCATGATAATGAAATATATTTCCATTTATTTCAATTTTGTTCAATTTCTCTCATCAATATCTTAAAATTTTCATTATACAGATCTGTCACTACCTTGGATAAATATTCCTAGGTATTTTATTCTTTTTTCTTTTTTACTTTTTGTTGTTCAGTTACAGTTGTACCCAGCCCCATCATTACTCTCCCCTGCCCTACCCCACCACCCCCATTCAATCCTCCAGCCCGTTGTCTTGGTCCACGTGTCCTTTATACACGTCCCTCAACTTGACCCTTCATCCTTTCCCCCATTATCCTCCTCCCCACTCCTCTTTGGTTACTGTTAGTTTGTTCTTCATTTCCATGTTTTTGAGGTAATTATAAATGATATTACTTTCTTAATTTTTCTGTCTGCTAGTCCATTATAAGTGTATGAAAATGCAACATGTTTTGTTTATTGATTTTGTATTTGCAACTTTATGAAATGTGTTCACTAGTTCTAACAGTTTTTGGTGGAGTCTTAGGGGTTTTCTATGTGTAGTATTGGATTTGCCAAAACGTCCATTTATTTTTTCTGTAAAATAAAAGACACATTTTTTTCATTTTCACCAATAACTTTATTGATTTGGATATTTTGAGTATGTCAGCTATCTGTTGCATGGCATCATGTTGATCTTGATTACCACCCCAATTTGATCAGTATCAACTTCAACAATTTTACCTGTGGAGGAAAGTCCAGCAAGAAATCTCCAGCACAAAATTTCACAAACCACGTTTGACGTTTGATCAATCACAGCTCCTTCTCCATATACTTCACAAATCTTTTTTCTGTTTGTGCTTCAGTTGCGTTTTTATCTTCCTTGAAATAATAAAGCATAATATGCTGAAAATGTGTGTTTTCTTCCATCTTCAATATTAATAGGCTACACAGAAATTCACCAATTTTTATTTTATTTTATTTTATTAAGATTTTATTTATCTTTAGAGGGGAAGGGTTAGGGAGAGAAACATCAATGTATGGTTGCCTCTGGTGTGCCCCCAACTGGGCACCTGACCTGGCCCACAACCCAAGCATGTGCCCTGACTGGGAATTGACTGTGATCCTTTGGTTCGCAGGCCCGTGCTCAATCCACTGAGCTACACCAGCCAGGGACAATTTTTATTTTTTTTAATGTATGCTAATATGACAGCTGCCACAATACAATCTAACAAAATTGTTTCAAATAAAGTTAAAGACAATTAAGTGCTACTAGAGCCATCTTAGGAGGAAAAAATCAAACTTTTTGGCCAACTCAATATTATGTCATCTTCAAATAATGACAGTTCCACTTATTCCTTTCCAGTTTGAACGCTTTTTATTGCTTACTTACCTAATCGCTGTGTATGAGATTTCCAATTTTATGTTAAATAGAAGTGGTCTGAGTACACAACATTTTCCTGTTTCTGATCTTTGAGGAAAAACTTTGAGGAATTTCACTGTTGAGTACGATGTTAGCTGTGGGCTTGCCATAGATGACCTTCACTTTATTTCATTTATTTATTTTGGTACCCTGTTCCTTTCTATCAAAACAAGGCCTACACTTTATATACAGCCTTTATTATGTTGAGGTATATTTCCTCTATACCAGAGGTGTTGAACTCATTTTCACTGGGGACCACATCAGCCTCGCAGTTGCCTTCAAAGGGCCAAATGTCATTTTAGGGCTGTATAAATGTAACTACTCCTTAAGTAGGGCAAGGAGCTTGGTGCTGCCGCTGGGTAGAAACAAGGTGCAGGGGCAGATAAAACAAGGTAGAGGGCCAGATTCGGCTGGTGGGCTCTGTGTTTGCCACCTGTGCTCTATACCCAATTACCTGAGAGTTTTTTAAATAAATTAATGTTGAATTTAGTCAAATGATTTTTTGGCATGAACTGAGATGATCATATGATTTTTTTTCTTTCACTTGGTTAATGAAGTATATCACATTTATTTGTGTATATTAAACCATCCTTGCATTTTGAGGATAAATATCACTTGATCATGGCATATGATCCTTTCAATGTGTTATTGAATTTGTATTGCTCATATATTTCAAGGATTTTTGCATATCTGTGTTCTTCAGGAATATTGGCTTACATTTTCTTTTTCTTTTTTTTATTTGTTTTTTTTGCTATACTTGTCTTTCTTGTAGATATCAGGGTAATGCTGGTTTTGTAAAATGAGTTAGAAAGTATTTCCTCCCCTTCTATTTTTCTTTTTGGAAGAGTTTCAGGAGGATGGACATTAATTCTTTTTAAAAATATTTATTAAAATTTACCAGTAAAGCCATCTGGTCATGGACTTTTGTTAGTTGGGAGGCTTTTGATTACTTATTTAGTCTCCTTATTAGTAATCTGTCTGTTCAGATTTTCTATTTTTCATGATTATGTCTTGGAAGTTTGTGTGTTTCTAGGCATTTGCCCATTTTTTCTAGGTTATTGCTTTGTTGGCTTATAATTTTTTTATAATAGCTTCTTTATCCTTTGTATTTCTATCAAATCAGTTGTAACTTCTCCTCTTTCATTTTTAATTTTATTTATTTGAGTACTTTCTCTTTTATTCTTGGTTAGTCTAGCTAAATTTTTGTCAATTTTATTTACCTTTTCTAAGAGCCACCTCTTAGTTTCATTGATATTTTCTATTGTCTTTTTAGTCTTTCACCTATTTCCACTCAGATCTTTATTTCCTTCCTTTTACTAATTTGGGCTTCATTTGTTCTTCTTTTTCTAGTTCCCTGAGTGTAAAATTAGTTTATTTGAGGTTTTTTCTTGTTTTCTGATGTAGGTAGTAGTCACTATAAACTCCTAAGAATTGCTTTTGCTGTATTTCATATGTTTTATTATGTTGTATTTCTAATTTCATTTGTCTAAAGATATTTTTTAATTTCTCTTTTGATTTGTTCAGTAGTATTTTGTTTAATCTCCACACATCTGTATATTTTTCAATTTTTAAATTGATTTCTAGCTTTATACAATTAAGGTCAGAAAAGATACTTGATATGGTTTCAATCTTTTTAAATGTATTATTAAGACGTGTTTTGTGTGCCCTGGCTGGTGTAGCTTAGTGCATTGAGCATGGGCCTGTGAAGCAAAGGGTTGCCAGTTCAATTCCCAGTCAGGGCACATGCCTGGGTTGCAGGCCAGGTCCCCAGTAGGGGACACGTGAGAGGCAACCACACATTGATGTTTTTCTCCCACTCTTTCTCCTTCCCATCCCTTCTCTCTAAAAATAAAATAAATAAAATATTTTTTAAAAAAGACTTGTTTTATGGCCTACTAGGATATTTTCTGAAGACTGTTCCATGTGCACTTGAGAAGCGTGTGTATTCTGTTGTGTTTTGATGGCATGTTCTGTATATATTTAAGTTCATCAGTTCTAATGTATAGTTTAAGGTCGATGTTTTTTCATTGCTGTTCAATCTGGATGATTTATATATTAATGAAAGTTGAGAACATAAGTCCCTTACAAATATGTTATTGCTGTTTATTTCTCTCTTAGGTCTAATATTTGCTTTATATATTTAGGTCCATCACCCATTTTGCAACAAGATTTTTATAAGATTCTGAGTTGTAAAAGCTCTTATAGATTAAAATATATATTTTTTAAAAAAATTCAGGTATTTTTGCCTTGTTTTTTAACTGCATTCATCATGTATTTTGCCAGTCAGAATTTTTATGCAGTTAAATTTGCTAGCTGTTTCTTGTATTGGTTCTGGTTTTAGTGCTATGTTTAGGAAATGTTCCCATTTTAATTCACCATATTTTACTTTTGTATTTTTAGTGTCTTTTATTTTATTTTTATTTTGGGTAAATATTTTTGTTTTATTTTTATTTTTAAATATATTTTATTGATTATTCTATTACAGTTGTCCCATTTCCCTCCCTTCATTCCCCTCTGCCCTGCACACTCCCTCCTACCTGCATCCCCCCTCTTTAGTTCATATCCATGGATCATACATATAAGTTCTTTGGCTTCTCCATTTTCTATATTATTCTTAACCTCCCCTTGTCTATTTTCTACCTACAATTTACGCTACTTATTCTCTGTATCTTTTCCCCCTCTCCCCCTTTCCATTCCCTCACTGATAACTCTCCTTGTGATCTCTATTTCTACGGTTCTGCTCCTGTTCTACTGTTCTAGTTGTTTGATTATTTTTCATTTTTGTTTTTTTTTCTTTTCTCATAGGTTCATTTGTTGATAGTTGGGAGTTTGTTGTCATTTTATTGTTCATATTTTTAATCTTCTTTTTCTTAGATAAATCCCTTTAACATTTCATATAATAATGGCTTGGTGATGATGAACTGTTTTAACTTGATCTTATCTGGGAAGCACTTTATCTGCCCTTCCATTCTAAATTAAAGCTTTGCTGGATAGAGTAATCTTGGATGTAGGTCCTTGCCTTTCATGACTTTGAATACTTCTTTCCAGCCCCTTCTTGCCGGTAAGGTTTCTTTTGAGAAATCAGCTGATAGCCTTATGGGAACTCCTTTGTAGGTAATTGTCTTCTTTTCTCTTGCTCCTTTTAAGATTCTCTCATCCTGGCTGGTGTAGCTCAGTGGATTGAGCACAGGCCTGCGAACCAAAGAATCGCGGTTCAATTCCCAGTCAGGGCACATGCCTGGGTTGCAGGCCAGTTCCCAGCAGGGGATGCATGAGAGGCAACCATACATTGATATTTCTCTCCCTCTCTCCTTCCCTTCCTTCTAAAGATAAATTTTTTAAAAAATTTAAAAAGATTCTCTCCTAATCTTTAATCTTGGCTAATGTAATTATGATGTGCCTTGGTGTGTTCCTCCTTGGGTCCAACTTCTTTGGGACTCTCCAAGCTTCCCAGAAGTCTATTTCCTTGGCCAGATTGGGGAAGTTCTTCTTCATTATTTTTTCAAATAAGTTTTCACTTTCTTGCTCTCCCTCTTCTCCTTCTGGCACCCCTATGATTCAGATATTGAAATGTTCAAAGATGTCCTGGAGGTTCCTAAGCCTCTCCTCATTTTTTTTGAATTCTTGTTTCTTCATTCTGTTCTGGTTGAATGTTTCTTTTTTCCTTCTGTTCCAAACTGTTGATTTGAGTCCTGGTTTCCTTCTTGTTACTGTTGGTTCCCTGTACATTTTTCTTTATTTCACATAATGCAACCTTCATTGCTGCCTGGGTCCTTTTTATGCTGTTGATGTACCCAGTGAGTTCCTGGAGCATCCTGGTAACTAGCATTTTGAACTGTGCTTCTGATAGGCTGGCTATCTCTTTGTTGCTTAGTTGTATTTTTTCTGGAGCTTTGAACTACCCTTTCATTTGGGCTATTTTTTTTTTCTTTCTCTCAGCGCACCTGTTACTTATTAAGAGGCAGCGCCTTAGGTGTTCACCAGGGCAGGGCAACCCAGGTGGCTGCATTGTGAGACTGTATGTGGGGGAGGGGTACGAGAGGGGACAATGCTGCTTGCTCCATTTTCTGCCAGTTTTCAGTCACTTCCCCTGCTACTCACAAGCGAATTGGGTCCTTCTGGTGCTGATTCCCAATGGGCGGGTTTGTATACATTCTAGGACCCTGTGGGTCTTTCCAACAAACTCTCTGGTGAGGCTGGGAGTTTCTTCCACTACTGCCTCAATCCCCACAGGTGTTTTCAGTCAGAGGTTTGAGGCTTTATTTCCCCATGCTGGAACCCTGGTTTGTGCAGTCTGTTTCGTTCGCTAGTTGTTCCTCCCAGTTTATCTGCGTGCAAATGTGGGACCACCCACTCCACTAGCCACCTTCTCTCCTGGTCCACCAGCCGCCACCTTGCTAAAGAGTCTTCTTCACCTGGCTGCCCATCTCCGTCCCTCAAACTGGTATGAATGAATGTTTATTCTTTAACTCCTTTGTTGTCAGACTTCCATACAGTTTGATTTTCTGTCATTTCTGGTTATTTTTTATTTTTAAATTTGTTCTCATTCTTCTTTTGGTTGTTTAAGGAGGCACTGTATGTATACCTATGCCTCAATCTTGGCTGGAAGTCTGGATAAATATTAATTAATTTTGCCACAAAGCATGCCAATGTAATATAGTTTGTTTGTTTGTTTGTTTTGCAAAGAACTAGCTAATGGTCTCAATTCCATTGCTAGGAAATATTTCATTCGCTGGTTTAAACAAATTAAGTGGTATTCTTATTGTCATTATAATTTTCATTTCAACATGTATGTACCAAAATATACTTCATGCCATAAGAGTTCTTAAAATTGTCACATATTCAACCAGAATTGTATGACTATGGATAAAACCCAAGTCAGTTCTTGCAACTTTCAGTTAATTTTGCATTAGTATGTAGTGTTGCAGTAATTTAGCAAAGCCATTTCTCCTGTTTCTATGAAAAATATTATTAGTCCAGTGATCTTCTTCTGAAAAATTATAGGAACACAGCATATGCTGTAGTCCTATGTTAAGAGGGGCATTTATATCAATTAGGAGGAAAAGATACAATTTTATATTAGCTTTATATATAGGAAGCTCCACTCAGGCAACTTGCCTCCTATTTCCATACTAAATTTTATTCAATTTTTTTTTGCTCAAATGCATCATCCATTTTAAAATATATATTTGTCCCATTATACCATTATATGTATCAATAAGCTACTTCAAGTTCAAGACATCCTATTTTGAATATACAGTGTAAACAATTAGAAATTCAGCTTGCTGGTGGGTAGAAGCAGGGAGGGTCATCTACCTTTTTGGAAATTTTATGGAGAGTACCCATC
>PVKM010017246.1:0-26071 GCA_004027735.1 Carollia perspicillata
ACTTTCATAATTTTTTCTCTATTAGTGTTTATTACTTGAAAAAAAAATGAAAATGCTTCCTTACCTGACTGAACAAAGTCTGAAGTTAGTAATTATCTCCATCTTCCTTCCAAACTGTGTTAAGGGCATTGCACAAACTTCATATGCTCTTCTTCCGTCCTCTGATCTTACACCTCACAGCCATCGCACATCGTTTTCATGCGTCCAGATGACTAGACGTAACTATTGTTTTATGGATTCAGTGCTCGTTTGGACTTGTCTACCCATTTGACAATTTTCTGCTCCCTATTCTTACTTTTATTTAAGTTTCTTTCCAATTTGAATTGAGTGTTATAAACCGTCTGAAAATAAACTTTCTGAAAAGAAATGCTTCCTCTCATTCTTGTGTAACAGTTTAGCTGAGTGTACTATTATAGGATGAAATGTATTTTTTAAGCACTACATATTTTTCCTGTTGATATGCCTGCCACTTTCATATTTCACTTTCCCCCTTCACAGATACTCAGACTTTACCTTGATTTACCTCTTTTCTTTAGCATGCTAAGTTTTGTTACAGTGTGTCTTGGCGAGGATTTATTTGTCCTCTTTAGGACTAGTTGTGCTTCCTGAACTTCTTGTGGATTTATACATGTCTTTTTTTCGATTGTGAAAAAATTTTCTACTACTATCGTCTCTTAGACCAGTGATTTTCAACTGATATGCCCCAGAAGTTTTAAAATACGCAGTACCTGATTATTTAGTCGGACACTGGCCACCTGTCCCTTAGATTGTCAAATAAAAAAACAGGCAACGGCCAACACAGCAATAGCTGTCCAGTGGGAATGAATCACAGTCATGCTTATTTTTTTGTCAGATACACAAAAAATATAAAATAATTTTTGGTGTGCTGCAGAATTTTAGTAATTCGTTTATGTGCCATGAGATGAGAAAGGTTGAAAATTGCTGCCTTGGACCATCATCTCTCACCACCTTTTTTTCTATTTTATCTTACAACCCTTATTAGGCAGGGTTTTTTTTTACTTTCTTATGCTCTTTCTATGTCTCTGGACTTCTCTGGGACACTAATTGTTTCTTCAATGTATTTAATTTATTTAACCTTTTATTGAAATTTTAATATCAGTGGCTGTATTAATTTTAGAAATTGTATTTGGTTATTTTTTAAATTTGCTGAATTTTCTTGAGAGTGACCTGTGCTTTGCTTATGTTTTCGTTTCCTCTTTTTATTCTAGTAATATTAAATATAAACTATATTATATGTAAAGTCCCTGTGATTTTATCTAGAGTTCTTAGAAATCTGTGGTTCTCCCTTTTTATCTATTATTTTTCATTTATAGGCAATTTTTGGGTTTTGTTTATGTGTGTTTTGTAATTTTGGGTCATGGATCAGGGGTGCAGGGAGGAGTTCTAGCTGTGGGAATTCTTTGAAGCTTATATCAAAGGTAAGTCCCTCTCCAGTGTAGTCATTTGTTTTAATGGTGGAAGGCAAGACAGTAGAAAGAGGTTGTAGAACATTTTCAATTCAATACTAAGAAATTTATAAATAACTTTGTAGGTAGATAGTATTCATTGAAATGAGAAAGGAGAGAGTAATATAGAGGATGGTCCTAGAAAGGAGGAATTTCTTCTGTGAGTCAGAAAGACAAGTAAAAATGAAGATGGAAAAACCTGGAAGTGGAATAAAGTTTTGGAGTTTATATCTAGTAGATGGTCCATATTTTCCGCTAAAATTGGAGGCAGAGGCCTTTTCAGAGAGTGAGGTAGAGTAGGTATTATGATAGCGACAGCTGTGCATTTATTAAGGATCTTAAATTTCAGGCATTGTGTGAGACTCCTTTCATAAACTTTTCTCATAAAATTCTCACAACACAACCTCGAAAGGCAAGTGGTAAATCTGTGCTTGTACCAGTGTGTTGAAATTTGATGGGATTAGGTAACTTGACCAAGGTCGAAGAAATGTTCATTGAGGAGGCAGATTCTACTTGTCTTTGGTTAGGACAATTCCTGTTGTTTCTTTCAGGCCCCTGGTAGAATACTGTGGGGTTAGAAACTTCAGGCTGGGTCAAGCCTGATTGGAAAAACTATCTCAAGTCAGTTGATTCAAGAGAGAGAGAGAGAGAGAGAGAGAGAGAGTTAGCATGTCCTATATTTATAATACTTAAGTAGCTGTTTGTTGAGTTCTTATTGTATGTTAAACCTGCTACATATATTATCTCATTTAATCCTGAAGACAACCAAATGAGAAATACCAGTATGTAGTATTTTTATATACATTTTTCAAATAAGGCAATAGAGACTCAGAGATATTAACTAGTTTGCTTTGTTACCAAATCGTAAGCCAGAATTCAGAATCAGTCTACGGTCCATAAACACAGACCGTGCTGTGTGTGGAGGAATGGAGGCACACCCGTGACACCTGCCACGACATCAGGTTCACAGCCCAGCACATGGTGATGGTGCCTTCATTCGGTCCGTGCTTCCTTCTGAGAATTGGAAAGAGGAGCTAAATTCATCCTCTTCCTGCTAAATAGGCCACTTTATACGATGTTGCCTATATAATAAATTAATACCTTCAAGTTCTGTGTAAAAATCGTTATAGTTTGTAGGTACTTATTGCATAAATGATAAAGTGACGTATCAGGATAGTTTCTAATATGGACCTTATGTATTCTTTTAGGTGATTTGATTTTAAAAGCAGTTTTATAGATCCCCTTTTTTTACTTTTAAGTATTTGTTGAATAAAATTGACCTATAACTAATAATAACAACATTTTTTAATAATGAGTAAACATGAAATGGGCAGATAGAAATTTGTGTTTTTTCAGGCCTTTTGTCTATATAATCTGAGTATTTACATTTTTTATTGTTAGAACCAGATCAACAGTAACCATCTTCGAAGAGCAGAACAAGAAGTGTCCAGTCTGCAGGAGAAGGTGCAGTATCTTTCTGCGCAGAACAAAGGTCTGCTTACTCAGTTGAGCGAAGCAAAGCGCAAACAAGCAGAGATTGAGTGCAAGGTAAATATATCAACTAGCTAGCTTGCTTTCGTCAATGTAAAAATGCCTTTTCTTGTTTTATCTCAGCATTGATGACATTATCTTAAAACCAACTAAAGCCATAAGAAGCTAGTTCAATTTCCTACTTTTTCTGAACTTGGTTTGGTAGTTGCTTTTAGACTAGGTTAGCAGATCTTGCTCTGGGGTGGATTTCACCAGGAAACCTCATTTTCAAACACATGCCAGTGCATGAAAGTAAGTTAACTAAGGGGTTAAAATAGTATCTCTTCACAATTTGTTTTTACCTATAGCTCTTTAAAACCAAAGCCTTTAAAGTCTCAACCGAAAAGACAGGGAATTTAGAGAGGTTAGGGCAACTCTGCTTTGATAGGTACATTATTAGTGAGCAGTGAATATTGACATGTTTTCTAGATAGAGAGCAAAGGAAGTGTTTGTTGTGTGTTCCAGTGGTTTGGGGAAATTGTCTACATTTCTCATTTTAATCAGCTTTCCTATTTTCTGTGAAGTGTTTGGCTTTATAAAGCATGAAAGTATTTGAATGCAAGTACATTTTTTCCTGAAATAAATAGGCAGTATAGCAGCGGGGACAGAGAGGGTTGGGGGTGGAGTGGGAGGAGAGAGTGTGTGTGAAATAACTGAAGAGGTGACTGTGATCTGAGCAGTAGAATGGATTACTGAGGACGAGTTACAGGATTTTAAAAATAAACTAGACGTTCATCTTCCATGGAGAGATAGTAGGAATGATGTCCTTTAAAGATTCCAGCCCTATTATTCTATGATAAGAAATGAGACTTTCAATGGCACATATAAAGCTGTAATTCCATCAACTTGTTCTGGTGTCATTAAAAACCAAGAGTGAAGCTTGAGTGGTTTATCAGTGTCACTGAAATCCAGAGATGAAATTACATCCTAATTAATATGCATGGCTGTTACAATTTACACTGACAGAAATCTGTAAACAGTACTAAATTTGTATTAATTTAAGAGTAGGCCCTCTTGAAGGATATGACTATACTAATTTAGAAATAAAATGATGTGGCCCTGGCTGGTGTGGCTCACGGGGTTGGGCATTGTCCCGCAAACCGAAAGGTGGCTGGTTTGATTCCCAGTCAGCGCACATGCCTGGGTTGCGGGCCAGGTCCCTGGTTGGGGTTGTGCAAAAGGCAGCCGATCGATGTTTCTCTTGCACACAGATGTTTATCTCACTCTTCTTCTCCCTCCCTTCCCCTCTCTCTAGGGATAAATAAGTAAAATCTTTAAAAAAACAAATAAAATGATGTGACATGAAGTTATATCAATTGATTTGTTATACTAATGTCTGATTAGAGTTTAGGGTGCTATGTTGTCTGTGCTGACTTATTTATAATAAAGAACAAAATTTAATCTTTTTCATTATTGGTGTAAGCTTCCCTTAAAACATGTGTTGATAACATTGTTATTGGATTTAGTATTACTCCTCAAATGCCTTACTAAGTAAAGTATTCTTTGGAAATAAATATTTGGGTAATTTGCTAATGAAAATAATTGTTTTCTTAGAATTTATCTGAGCAATGGGCGCAAGATTGAGAATTTTAAGAACTGTTTTGAGATACTTTTTAAAAATTAATTGTTCATTAATACCTCTGTGAAGTATGTTACAGATCTGACTCTGGTTTCTCCCCTGTTTAAGATTTTTATTGATTTATTAAATCTTTTATAATGCCTTTTGCAGATTTCAAGAATGACCAGCATTTTGTCATTCTAGCTCCTAGTGCATCCTGATAAAGTGTGTGTGTTTTACCTCGTTATGTTAGAACAATTTAGAAACAAACCTAACTTTCAGGGAAGCCAGACCTTCAGTTACATAAATCTGACTAATTTTCATTTAGTGTTATATGATTATAGCTTATTATTTGTTGACAAGCAATTATGAAAGTTCATTTTTGTTCATTTGTTTAAAATGTCAGGATACTTTTTAATATTAATGTTATTTTTCTTCTGTAACTGAATTTGAACATTCCCACTTAAAGATGAAATAGTACAGGTCTATGATCCTCAATATGAAAATCCCAAACACTGTAAATGCAAAGGTTTTTCTCATCAATTTTATACAGATTCACTTGGAAGCAAAACCTGACTTGAATTGAAATATGGTCACTTGTCATTTTTAAATCCCTCAGGCGGGGTGGGTGTTTATACTTTGCTGCTTCACTGTGTTGAGCCCTGAGCACACTGTTCATTATGGACGCTGCCTCAGATCCCACTACGTAGGACTGATGTGTGGTTTATACACCATATTACTTTTCTGAAAATCTAAAACATCTGAAGTTTCATAACACACCTGGTTCCCAAGATTTCAGTAATGAGACCATGGAATTTTCTACATAAATGGAAAATTGAAGATTATAGAAAGATTTTAGAGTCTCTAGTTCTACATGTAGATACATATGTATGTATAGATATGTGTATCTATAGCTGTGTAGTTCTATATATACATAGACATAGATATATAAACATACATGATAAAATGTATATTAATGTATATACAAACTTGTAAAATTTGTAATAAATAATGTTAAGTGAGGAGAGTGAATCAAGGTATTCTACTATGATTATAATAGTAGTATCATAACATCCCCATTCCCTTCTGTCTCATTCTCCTCCTGCCCTTCCCATATACCTCTTATTTTATTTTTTTCCAGGTAATGCTTTCATTATTTTTTGATAAGTCCTTTTAGAGTTTCTTTTAGGCAAATACTAACAAGTAAAAGTACATAATTTTTCTTCTCACCTTTTTTTTTAAATATTTTATTTATTTATTTTTAGAGAGTGGGGAAGGGAAGGAGAAAGAGTGTGAGAGAAACACCAATGTGTGGTTGCCTCTCATGTGTCCCCTGCTGGGAACTGGCCTGTAACCCAGGCATGTGCCCTGACTGGGAATCAAACCAGCGACCCTTTGCTTCACAGACCCGTGCTCAATCCACTGAGCTACACCAGCCTGGGCCCTCTTCTCACTTTTTTGTATGAATGTTGGCATACTATATGTCTACTTTTTGCTTTTTTGGTCCTATGTTTTGTAGAGTTTTAAATAGTCATTGAAGAGTCTTCTCATTAGTTTCCAAGGTGCATTGTTTTCCATTTCGTGGATGCACTGGAGTAAACTTAATTAGCCCCTTATAGATGGGCATAAGGGCTGTGCCCAGTGTTTCGCTACTATAAACAGAGAATAGTGAACAACCTTGAAACGTAATTTCAGATGTATAGAAATATATCTGTACATCCCTACAGGATACATTCCTGTAAATTTTATTGTTTGGTTAATGGGTAAATATATTTTACTTTTCATAGATTTTTGTTAAGTTACCTCCTAGGGCTGTATCATTTTGTACTTTGACAAGCAGGGCATTATAATTCCTGTTTCTTCATATTATTACAAAGTGTGTAGGCAAGTCTTTTCATTTTAAATAGATATAATTTACATATTTTAGGACAGCGATTCTCAAATAGAGTAGGGAGGAGGTGAGATTATGAGACGTCAAAGAATGATGGCAGCTACTCATGTATTCATCAAATATTTGGGCATCTTCTATTTGTCAGTTACTCTTACGGGCACTGGGGGGGATACAGCAGTGAAGAAGGTGGACATAGTGTTTGTGAGATAATAAGTAAAAATAGATAAGATCATTACTAATGATATACTGTGGACTGGGAATTAAGGGACAGTGGTAATTGAGATCCAGTGCCGGAAGGCAGTATCAGAATTGGGACCTAAAGAGTAGGAAGGAGTCGATCTTAGTGAAGAGCCAGGGGAAGAGCCTTGCATGGAAAGGGCCACAGTGTTTTAACATTTATTCGGGGATGCTGCTTGTAGCAATGACTGCAATTTTTTTAAAGAACCACATGTCGCTGTGTGTGGAAATGGGTTTGGGGTAGGGTTTGGAGAGAGATTTGACATGAGATCATCAGGTAATAAGAGTATAGGACATACTAAGAGTATAATAAGAGTATAAGTGTATAGTAAGAGTCTAAGTGGTGCTAGCTTGGGCTCAGATATTGGCAGTTAAACTAAAGAGAACTACATCAATTGAAAATCTACTTGGTGATTAAACAGATTGGACAGGGGGAAGATTAGGGGAAATCGATGCCTAAATTTTTGTTTTTATACCTGACATATATTTTTATACAGGTTAACTAAAATCAGTAGAGTATAAATGTATCAATTATCTATTGGTATTTAACAAATTACCTCTGACGCTTAGTGGCTTGAAATGGCAATAAGCACCAATACCCCAGAGATTCTCTGGGTCAGAAGTTCAGGAGCAACTTAGCTAAGTGGTTGTGGTTTAGTCTCTCCTGAGGCTGCAGCCATCTGTTTAACTGAAGTGAGAAGATGAGGATTTTTAGGTGGCTCACTCACATCACTGCAAGGTGGAGCTGGCTGTGGGATAGATTACTAAGGGGCTTTCTCTTAGTAAAGGCTACAAGCAAGTAACACACAATGACCGTTTAGTTTGGAGTGCTGTGACTGGGGAGGCATATAGGGTGCTATACCGGGACTGTAGTGCAGGAGTCATGGTTCAAGGAGGGTCAACTAAGGAATGACTAAGCTGAGAGACCTTAAGGATGTGTAGGAGTTAGTTCAAGGAGAGGCAACAGAGTTCACTAGGGAAAGGGAACAAACAGCATGTGTGAAGAACAAAGTGAAAAAGAACGTCACTGAACTAAAAAAAGTTTTTTCTAGCCGGAGAGCGGGTGAGGAATAGTGGTAAGACATGAAGGTAGAGCAGTAAAGGGGGAGCCCAGTCATACAGAGTTTTGAGCGCCCGTATAAAGACCTGGACTGTTATCTCAGGATACCATTAAAGTGTTTAAAAGAAGGGGGTGACAAGACTAGATTTGAATTTTAGTAAACACAGACGCTGGTGTGCGGGAACCAACTAGGTAAAAGTTGGCAGGAACCAATTGTTACATTTTTGAGAATTTTGTGACACTTTTGTTAAACAGCCATATTAAAACTTATTTAATGTTGTTAAATTATGGTAGAACAAAGATAAAAAACACTCAAACATCATTTCTAATTATTTTGCATTTTACTGCTACCTGGGCTTTTGAGGTTATTTACACCTGTTGCAACTGCACGGTGGAAATACCACACAATAGTGTCCTACTGCACATTTCTTCCCAGCTCTGTGTTTCAGTCATGTGATGCTGGCAGCTTGAAAGGAGCCACAGCGAAAGTATTTACACCAGATGAATTGGCAAACTACATATCAGGGCTTGATTTATTATTTTGTCGATTATCTAGACCAGGAGTTGGCAAACTATAGCTCATGGCCCAAATCTGTCTGGCTGCCTGTTTTTGTAAATAAAGTTTTTTTGGAATACAGCCTGTTCATTCATTAACGTACTGTCGATGGCCATTTTCACATTCCAGTGGCAAATAAAATAGTTGTGATAGACTGTATGGCCATCAAGTCTAAAATATTTACTGTCTGACCCTTTAAGGCAGGGGTATCAAACTCATTTTCACCGGGGGGCTACATCAGCCTCGAGTTTGCCTTCAAAGGGCTGAATGTCATTTAGGACTGTGTAAATGTAACTGCTCCTTAACAGTTCAGTGAGAGCTCAGCGCTGCCACCGGGTAGAAACGAGGTGCCGGGCCGGATAAAACAGCAAGGCGGAGGGCTGGACCCAGCCTGCCAGCCTGGTTTGCCACCTGGGCTTTCAGGGAAAGCTTTTCACTCCTGCTCTAGACTAATCATGCAGATTAAAGCTTAAAAGTTTGTTGTATCTTCAGCCTTTACATTGTGATAGCACAAAATGTTAAAGACATTTTCTTCTATGTAATTACTATTATCAGAATCAGCAAAAACTTGCTCATTGACAAATGAGTGAAATTCCAGCATGTCTTCCTAATTTCACTTCCATCTTATCTCTAACATAAATGAAAATACTTAGCCAGTGTGCATATCAAAACTTCACTTATTCCTCAGTTTCAACCCTAGGTGCCTAATGGATACAAGAGTTTGGCAAAAATAAGTCAACATATTCTGTGAGGATATATTGACTATCTAGAATTTACAGTAATGAGTATTGAATGTCTTATGTGAGTGTTTTGTACTATACATCCTTTACATCTGTTTGTATTAACATATATAATACATATATGCATAAACACATGTACACATACAGATACATGCACATGCACGTGAGCATGCGTGCACACACACACGTCCCTGGGAACTGGTTGTTAAACCTATATCAGCACAGCATTGGGTACAGAGACTACATGTTTTGGCCACATGCAAATTTACAAAATATTTAAAACAGTATTTGCTTGAAGTAAAGAAACAGTATCATATCTGAGATACAAAATAAATATAAATTTTCAAAGATTTTATGTATTTATTTTTAGAGAGAGGGAAAGGGAGGGAGAAAGAGATAGAGAGAGAGAAACGTCAATCACTTGCCTCTTGCACGCCCCCAGCCAGGGACAGAGCTCGAAACCCAGACATGTGCCCTGACTGAGAACTGAACCCATGACCTTTCAGTTTGTGGGATGATGCCTAGCCCACTGAGCCACACCAGTCAGGGCAATATAAAATTTTATTTAAAAGCTTAATTATTATACTCTTATTAAATTTAGTAGTTTTTAAAATTTTGGTATTATAATACTGTTGATATGATATGATGACTATGCTACACATTTTGGATACTAAGTGATGGCTAAATTTCAACTGAAGTTAATGGGGGAGCAAAGTATTTTTGCATACCCTTTCCCTCTACCATATTTCCTTGTTATTTCTGGATTACTATTATTTCTCATAGATAGTGTAGAATATGGTTTTAGAATTTTTCTTTTGTGAAATTTTGAGGTGGTAGGTAAATATTATACAGAATTGTGACATAATCTAATATTCTTTCTAGTACAGTGTAAATGTTCATTATCACTTATTGCTTCAGAAAGAATATAATTTTTAAAATATTATCTAGCTAACATACTGGTAGTATCCATATTCTCCATTAGTGTGCTGTCTTAGTTACTTAAGTGTTTGAAAATTTTCCATAATTGTTCTTTCATAAAAACTTAACTTTCACAGTTAACAGTAATTGTAATACTTTTAGTTAAGTTAATTTTTAATTTAAAGATCTTGAGCAACATTTGTTTATATGATGGTATTTCTTAATATTTACAGATGGAAAGCTATTCTATATATTCTTCATTTCCTATTAAGTTTAGGAGATAATGGCTTTTTTCTCCTTTAATCATGGGCTCATTTGTTATTTTTAAATTTTGAGATAAATGACATCGTTTATATTTTATCATTAGTGTATTATTAGTTTGGCCTACTGTAAAGTTTGTTATTGGTTTGTTTTGTTCGCTACCGCAGAACAAGGAAGAGGTTATGGCTGTGAGACTCCGGGAAGCAGACAGCATAGCTGCTGTGGCTGAACTACAGCAGCACATCGCTGAGCTTGAAATCCAGGTACCATGTGAAAATAATAAAGTGCACATAAAAAGCATGCGATCGTTTTCTGTTCTGTCTGCACCATAGCAGTGACTTATATCTTCATTCAAAGAGTGACTGCGATTCTGTTTTTAACACTTACTCATTTCCAAGTCCTTGTTTTTCATTGTGGTAAAGTACACATAACACGTTTTGAAGGGTACAGTTCTGTGACATTCAGTGCATTCACATTGTTGTGCAAGCAATCTCCAGAACTCTTTTCAGCTTGCAAAATTTAAACTCTACACCAGGGGTGTCAAACTCAGTTCCAGTGGGGGCCACATCTGCCTCCCGGTTGCCTTCAAAGGGCCGAATGTAGTTTCAACTCCTTAACAGTTAAGGAGTAGTTATATTTATACAGTCCTAAAATTATTTCAGCCCTTTGAAGGCAACTGCAAGGCTGATGTGGCCCCCGGTCAAAATGAGTTTGACACCCCTGCAGTCTCCACCCGTTAAACAGCTCCCTGTTCTCCTCTTCCCCCAACTCCTGGGAAATGCCCATTTTACTTTTCGCCTCTCAGTTTGACTACTTTAGATACCACATATAAGTAAGATCATTCAGTATTTGTTCTTTTGTGACTGGCTTATTTCACTTAGGGTAATGTCATTAGGGTTTGTCCATGTTTGTAATATATGTCAGAACTCCCTTCTTTCTTAAAGCTGAATATCATCCCATTGTATGTGTGTGCCTGTTTGTCCATTGATGAATACTTGGGTTGCTTCCACCTTTTCGGCTGTTGCCAGTAATGCTGCTATGAATGTGGTGTACAAATATGTTTGAGCCCCTGCTTTCATTTCTTTGGGGTACATACCCCTAAGTGGAATTGCTGGATCATGTGGCAATTCTGTGTGTAATTTATTTTGAGAAATCACTATACTGTTTTTCACAGCAACTGCATCATTTTTTCATTTCCACCAGTAATACACAGGGTCTTAGTTTCTTCACATCCTCACCAATACTTAACTAATTTTGTTTCATTTTTTAAGTAACAGCCATCCTTACAGGTGTGACTAGTATCTCATTGTGGTTTTATTTTTCATTTCCCTAATGATTAGTGATATTGAGCATCTTTTCATGTGCTTATTTACCTTTTGTATAGGTTCTTTAGAGAAATGTCTATTCAAGTCTTTGCCCGTTTTTTAAAAGATTTATTTATTTTTAGAGAGGGCAAGGGAGGGAGAAAAAGAGGGACAGAAACATCAATGTGTGGTTGCCTCTCTTGTGCTTCCTTCCTACTGGTGACCTGGCCTGTAACCTAGACATGTGCCCTGACTGGGAATTGAACTTGCAACGTTTGGTTTGAGGGGCAATACTCCAACCAACTGAGCCACACCAGCCAGGGCTCAGATACATGGTTTACAAACATTTTCTCCCATTTCATGGGTTACCTTTTTGCGCTGTTTTTTCCCATTGATGTACAAAAGTTTGTATTTTTTTTAAGTCCTACTTACATGTTTTTCCTTTTGTTGCCTGTGCTCCAAGTCCATTTTTTAATGATAATTTATCACATTTCTACATTGTCAAAACTATTTTCAAAAGAAAATTCAAAGCTTTAAAAACAAACATGCCTTCGATGAATGAGTAAGTGGAAAAACAAAGCGATGTCTTTCTTTCCCTCCCTTCTTTCCTCTCTCTAAAATCAATAAATTTTTAAAAAGAGGTTCTAAAAATAAACATTTTGTCACTTATGCCCTACTTCTTATTGCACAATATAAGGTACATTTCCAATATAGGTAAAGTATTATGTTTAAAATCTTATTTCTTTCACATTTTTTTATTATGTTCTGTTCCAAGCTGTAAATACAGTTTTCTCCTCATCTGAAAAATCCTTTTGCCTTAAGTTTCAATTCAAAATTCAATTAATTTTATTTATTTATTTTTAGAGAGGGGGGAAGAGAGAGACAAAGAAAGGGAGAGAAACATCGATGTGTGGTTTACTCTCACGCGACCCAACCCCTACCGGGGACCTGGCCCACAACCCAGGCATGTGCCTTGACTAGGAATTGAACTGGCCACCCTTTGGTTCGTAGCCTGCGCTCAATCCACTGACCTACACCAGCTAGGACATAACCTCTCTTTTGATCTGGGTCAAAAGTAATCACAACACATTTTGATTTGTATAAGTTTATAAAAAGTTATCCTTTATGTTCTGTTGATAATATTCCCCATAAAGTATCACGTGTTCAGAAAAACTTAGAACATGCATAATATATTTGTAATCAGCTGTTTAAATCATTCTATCACATGCAGTTCTACTTTAATCTGTATTGTTCTAACATCAAGAAAATGATAAATTTTTGCCATATTCCTATACATGTTAGTCACAAAATAGCAAGATTTAAATCACTCTTTGTTTATTCTGAAGTACTTATTAAAATGAAGAACTTGGTATGATGCATGTTTTGTTTAAAATGGAATATAGCGTGTCATTTTTGAAAAATAGAACAGAATGATACGTGACATTTTTATTACAAATAGCAGTGTGTTAGTGTCACACGGCACTTAAGGGACCACGGGAATCCTAACTGCCAAGCTCGCTGGTATTTTTCGGTATTTATCTTGCTTAAACTTACCTCATTTGTCGTCATTGAGCTCTCATACTCTGCGTTCTCTCTTCCCTTAGCTTTCCTAACACCACTCACTTTTGACTTTCTTCAGTCTTTTTAAACTATCGTTTTCAGTATTTTCTACCAGTCCTGAATCTTTGTATTCTTTGGGGATTCCAAGTTTGGGTTTTTTAGAAACTGTTCAAATGAAGAGGCTCTCTCACATGGCTTCAGGAGCCATCTTTACAAGTGAACCAACCCTACTGTGTCTGCAGCCCTAGCATGTTTTCCCTAATCAGTAATTTCTACACTTAAAAAAAATTATTAACAATATACAGAGAAGTTCGTAAATGAAGCAAAATTATAATATATCTGTAAAAATGTTACCCATCCCTGGTTGGTGTGGCTCAGTGGATTGAGCACCAGCCTGTGAGCCAAAAGATTGCCGGTTTGATTCCCAGTCGGGGCACATGCCTGGGTTGCAGGCCAGGTCTCCAGCAAGGGACGCATGAGAGGCAACTGCACATTGATGTTTCTCTCCCTTTTTTTCTCCCTCCCTCCTCTTCTCTAAAATAAAAAAATAAAATCTTTTAAAAATGTTCCCCATATGGCCACTATAGAGAATATTGCCTATACTCCAAAAATCTATCCAGTCACACCTTATTCCCTTATCCTGAATTTTATGGTAATCCTAAAATTTATGGTGATTACCATCAAACTCTTTATGGTTGTTTCATCTTTGTATGCATCCCTGATCCACAGTTTAGTTTCCCTGTTTCTGAATTTTGTATAGTCATACTGCATATTTTCACATTTTGTCTCTTCTTTGTTCAACATTATTTTAGTAAGAGTAATCATTTTTATTGTTGTACATCTTCCATTTTATGAATACATCACAATGTTTTTATCCGTTCTAATATTAGTGGCCATTTGGGAATTTCCAGATCAGAACCATTATGAACAATGCCGTGATTACAGGCAACCATGTACACTTCACTGCACACCTGTACACAAGTTCCTCCAGCATGTGTACCAAGGTGTGGGATGGCTGGGTCAGAGAGCATGCAGGTCTTCAACTGTGTTTTCCAAAGTGCACCAGATTAAACTCCCAAAAGCAGCGTATGAAAGTTCTTGCTCCACATCCTCCCCCAACACTTGGTAGTGCCATTTTGATTTCTGCCAGTCTGGAGGGTATGCAGTGATGTTTCTTCATGGTTTTAATTTCCATTGGCCTGGTACTAATGGGTTTGGCCATTTGGATTTCCTCTTTGGGAAGTGTCTGTTAAAGCCTTCTGCGTATATTTTTTCTATTGGGTTGTCTTTTTTCTATGGATGAGTTCTTTATATATTAATGTTATTTTTCGCAGATTTCTGCTCTCTCGGGCTTGCCTTTTTTGTTTCTTTTTAATATATGGTATCTTGATGAGTAGACCAGTAGTTTTAATGGACAGTAGATAGCTCCACATGGAAATTGTACAGACACTTCAAATTCACCATGTTTACAATCAAATGTGTTCCTGTTCCCACCAAATTTTTTTCTTCTTTTATATCTCACGTCTTAACCAGTGGTATTATGAATTACTGAATTATTCAAAGTAGTAGGAATTTCACTTATGCTTTTCTTACCCTGTACCATATATACCAGGGCAAAGAGAGTGTGCAAATTTTCAACTTTACCTGATAATACCCAAATATCTTCCCAAGTGCATGTGCTAGTTAACATTTCTACCAGCATTTTACCTCCTCACCTGCTGTTGTAGATTTGTCTTCAAATTCTTAATAACTCATACAGATTAACATTCAGCTCTTCATCTTTGAATGAGAAAAATCCTGAGTAAATCTAAAACTAAATCAAAGGTAATTTTAATTATTTCAAAGACATTTTAAAAAGTCTTTCTTAGCCTTTCTTAGCTTCCCCACCTCTTCCACTCCCTTAAGTCATCTGCCCCCAGCAACTGTCCGGTAACTTCCTATCCAGGCTCCTTTTCTGCAGCCTCAGCTCCTCCACAGAGCTACCAGAGTTGTCTTTGCAAATCATAAAAACTCCACTGACTGCCTTTTACCTACCAAATCACATCAAAGCTGCTTAGCATAAAATGGTTATCTTTCCTTTATTGCTCAAACCTGCATTTCTAACTTCATCCTTCAACATTACCTCCTCATCCTCCTTTCCACCTCCTACACACATCCATTCTCTTTTCAAAATGTTCACGTTCTCTCAGAATTCTGTACCGTTCTGCACACTGCTCTACCTTCATAAATTGCTGAATTTTTCTGTACCTCCTAGTCCTCTGCTTTTAAGGTATTTCTGCTAAATTCTCCTTGGCTAGCTTACTATTAGTACTTAGTAAGTGTGTTTTCAGTGAACATCTTAATGATTCATTTTTACTCATTCATTTACTTACTATATGCAGATTAAGATCCATAAATAGATCTTTTGTTAAAACCTGAAACTCCTTTTTTAATTCTAAGAATAATATATTTTAGATTATTCTGAGTAAAGGAAATAGATCAACTTTCAGGTTCCACTAGGGGGAGAACTCAACTCAGTCAAACATTTTTATACTTCAAATCTCTTCAGACCAACCCTTTCAATTACTGTTACTCTCTTGTGAGTAAAATGTTTCAAACTCTTCATTCAATAAAATATTACATAATCTGTTCTTTGGTATAATAAAGACTGCTTTTAAATGTAGTCATGAAAATATACTTTTGCAAATGTTGTATTTAGATGAGGAAATAAATTAAATGAAGAAATACTCATTTTTATAAACACTGCAGCATTATGTAGTAGATACACTTATGCGACTGAGGTTTATTAAATTTGGTTTTAAAAGATTCTTTAGTCAGCTTGACACTTTATGATTTAAAGTCCAAAGTCTTCCCCCACGTTTTTGTTCTGAGATAACTACGTCTGTCGGGCACTGTACATCTTCTGTGGCAGTGCTTTTGCCCCTGTCTTTGAGGGCTATTTTATACAGGGTCTCACGGAGTCTTTCCTAAGTGTAGCAGCTTTCAGATTTTGGCCATTTTCCTAGAATATTTGTCAGAGTTATCACCTAAGTTTTTTCCTTCTGAAACAGCATGACAATTGTTGGTAGATTTTAATCACCATTATTCTCTAAGTGCTTATTTGGGTTGAACTCTAAGGTTCCAATGTGTATTGTTTTAATATTTTGTTACAATTAAGAGTTACTATTATGAAGTTTAAATACTGTATAATCCTCTTACCACATTCAGATCTCCATTATTTTCTTAGATAAAGCTCCTTTGGCCAAATTTCTGTGTAAAATAACATTCCTATTTTAAACACTATACTCATGCTGCTTTCTATTTTTTCAAAACAGTTTTTTGCCATACATGATACATTTTTGTTGTTCACATTTCCCACCAGAATGGAAGTTTCATGAGAGGAATTTTTGCTTGTCTTATTTCATTTCTGTTTTCCTCCAGGCTTGGTGTGTAATGCCTGGTGCACAGCCACCACCCAAATATTTGTATTTGAAGAAATTAAAGGAATGTAATAATTCACTCATCTGCTGCTGTTTCTGCAATAAGTGATTTTTAATGTATGCAATTTGAGTATTCAAATGTTTAAAATTCAGATGTTATCACAGCATTCACACTTATATCAATTTGCACACATTCTTTTATCCATAGGTCACTACTTGATAGGAAGGTTAAGTGAATTCAGACTGAGGCTAAATGCATTTATCATTATACAGAAGGGGTACTGACCCTGGGTTCCTTCTTTGAAATGTCATTGGGTGGAATTCAAACCTCTGAAAATTCAGGTACATTTATTGTTGATGTTAATGGCTTTAATTACATGTAAAATAATGGCCGTTATCTTGTAGAGGAGAAATTTGGTTTGTTTGTTTTTTTCTTGCTATCTGCACATATACTTTACAAGCTAATTTTCTGGTTGAATGTCTCAGGCTAATGGAATTTCTTTAAATAGTTTGCAAAAATAATTATAGTATACCCTGGTCAGAGTAAAAAGCTTCAAGAAATTTAATTATTATTAAGAACAAGAGGACTTCAGGATCCTAAATGACTCTGTGGTCACAACTTGTTGTCTTTTTGTTTTCTTATAATTGCTAGAGATTTCATATTAGTTAACAGTATAGATTTTGAAGTCAAACTTCTTATTAACTTTCTCTTTAACAGGTTACTGTTTTTATTTACTCATTCAAAACTGAGGATCCTACAGTTACCTCAGAGTTGTTGGGATTAAATGAGAAAGTGTGTATAAAGTATTCTTTCTCTCCTAACTAGTCTCCAGAAAAAAAGCTCATAGATGAACTTATATATAAAAAAGGAAATCATACTCAACATTGTAGAGGATTCCAAAAGTTACAACCTAACTCAAAAGTATTTGAGTTCCCTTTAGGATAGTTTTTATTCACCCCAGAAAAAGAATTTATTCCTTTGTAAGAATTGTATATAGTGTCAAATTAAGAATCGCTTTGACTTTTTGGTTTTTCCCAAAATGTACACTTTATTGAGCTTATTTCTGTTCACTGTAAACCATGTTATTTAACCTACTTTTTTAAAAAATGTATTTTCCATTGGGGGAACATAGACTTTATTACTTGTAACTTCTAATTCTTCCATGATACTAATAATAAAAGTATTAGTAGCTAGCATCATTGATTGCTTAAAACATGTCAAGCAGTATTCTTATACTTAAGTATAAGGGCTCATTACAACCTGATATAAACAAAGATTTGAAGCAGGTGAGGTATGCAGATTTAAAGGGAAAAGAATTTCCTAGTGAGGGAATAGTCTGGGCAAAAGGCCTAAGGCCAAGAGTGTGTGTAGTCAGTCTCTGGGTGCAGTCAGAGGGGCGGTGAGGGAAGTCTGAGAGGTAAATAGGGCAGATTGTGTGGGGCCGAAGAATTTAGGCCTTTTTCTGAGTAAGACGGAAAGTCATTGGAGGATTTTGAGCTTATGAGTGATCAGTTAGATGACATTTAACTGATTGAAATTTTGAACTGATTAAAAAAATGATTGCAAGAATTCATAGTATTTATATGCAAGGAAATGGTGGTTAAAAATTGTTTCCTCCTCTTAGTGGAATTTTCTACCTTTATTATAGAGATCCACATGTTATTTAATAGTTGAAGACTTTATTGTTACATTAATATTTAATAGAACTCTCCACTTTCCAGGTCATGGAACAAAACTCAGAACAGTTAATTTTGCTCAGTTGGTTGAAGAAAATAGATGGAAATTGAACTCAAGCCTTCTGGAATTTAATCTGGAGTTGATTTTATATTTTAGTTATTATAAAAATAAATACAGGGGTGGGCAAAAGTAGGTTTACAATTGTTCATAGGGAAATTAAACAATGAATAATAATGCAAGAATAAATTCTGTGTTTCATGTACTCACAACTGTAAAAGAAACCTACTTTTTGCTCACCCCTGTATAATAATTTCTCATTACCATATTAAAAGCTTCTGTAGGCTAAACACATCCGTGAATTAATTCTGCTTTGTTCTAAATAATGGAAAGTTTTTCATTTAAAACGGTTTAGTTCTACTCAAATCCAACTTTTTGTTCTTTTCCTGGTACCCAGTCACATTTACCCACTTTGGTTAGTTAGCCCGGCAGATAACCTCTAGGGATGCCTCAGATGGGCAATACCCCAACCACTCTTGACTTAAAAACACCCACTCAAAATTCTGTTCTGACATAAAGTGAGGGAGTTAGGTTTAAATCAGTGTGCCCAGATCAGCATGCAGTTTTGACAGAGATGGAGAGGAAGTGATAAAATCTTTAGTATTGAACTTTAAAATAGTATATATTTTAATAATGTTACATTACCATGACATTACTAAATGATGGAGTTTATCATATAACTTTGTCATCAATTCATGCTTTCCAACTTCCTGTGCTAATTTGTTAGTTTCACAACAGGTGGTAGCTCATATGCCAATCTGGCTAACAAACTTCTTTTTAGAGGATTTTTCCTCCACGAAGCACAGTGTTTTCTGTTTCGAGCAACTTACTTGAAAATTAGAATATTTTCCATTTTTCCTTAACAATTCTCTCAAAATTTTAAGCATTTTAAATTAGAAATATCTATTCTGTAATCTTATCTAGTCTTACCACAATTCTCAACAAAGGAAGTTAGGCATATAGCGCTTTTTACTTAGCTTGCTATCTAGTCATGAGGTGCAGTCATACCTTGGTACACATCAGCTTCAGAATTCATCAAACCCTGTACTCATCACAGTTTGATGAGAAAAAATGTTTCAGCACTCAGCGCCCTGTCTTGTAATGAAACAGAGGTCGACACTAGTCTCACGGTAGCTTATGTATGAGCAGTCCATACTTGTCAGTTTTGGCACCCATCACAAGTTCCAGAAGGAATTAGTGACGAGTACCCAGGTACTACACTGTATTATAAAATTCAGTTAAAAACTTTTTTGTACTAGCGTGCTCAGAGTTGATTCTTTGGCATCCAACTTTAGTATGTAGTTAAATATAAAGGGATTAAATATCCAGACATTTTTAAGACATTACTGTTTCTTGAAATGAAGGATATTATTCAGCTACCCAAAACCAACTCATAGTAGCATCTGGAAAATTAGTAAAGGGAGGTTAGACTCTTAAGTACCATAATACCAGTGATCATCTTGGTGTTATTAAATACAAGCGATCAGCTTGGTGTTATTAGTTTATGTACACCTAGCATACAGCTCTTGGTTTCTAATACCATTTCCAATAAACGACACCAAGGTTTCTCAGAGAAACAGCTGATTCCAAGACTGAAACAAGAAAAACGCAAGATGCACCTGGAGCATCTTATAATGCCAGAAAGTAAAGAAGTGCTCAAAGGCAAAACAAAACTCTGTACGTTAATAGGAGCGTGCTGAAGGGACAGAGGAGCCACCTGAAAGGGCTCCCGGTCATCGAAGGCGGAACAGTGTTTGAAGCAGTAGTGGGTTATAAGTCAAAGTATAAGTAAGTACCCATGAGTCCATAGTGGCATACGTAATGACTGAATAAATTAGTAAAAGGAGGAGAAGAGATACATCTCTGTGCAGAAGAATTCTAAATGCGCTGCTCTCAAGGAGGGAAAGCATAGGTCCCTCCTGCTGAAGTGCCAGCTGTGATGTGCACCGTGCCGTCCCTCGTAAGGGAAAGGGCAGGAAAAAATAACTTTATAGTGGAGAAACCTGATAAACATACTTCACTCAGATGATTAAGGTCAACATTAACAGTTATAAATTCCATTAATAGTATATACCCATGATATGACATGATAAAAATGGCACTATACTTCTCTGGCCTTCCAATAACCCCAGACCCCGGTCTTACCATGAGAAAAATATCAGACAAATTTTGATAGTGGGGCGTCCTACAGAATGCCTGACCAGTGTTCCTCTAAGCTGTCAAAGTCATCAAAACAGTCTGAGAAACTCTCACAGCCAAGAGCAACTTAAGGAGACGTGACAACTGAATGTAATGTGGTTTCCTGCATAGGAGCCTAGAACAGAAAAAGGACATTAAATTAAAAAACAACAACTAAGGAAATCTGAATAAAGTATGGACTTCAGTTAGTAAAACTGTATCAGTACTGGTTCCTTCATTATAACAAACTGATGGAAGAAGTTGATAACAGTGATAACAGTGCAGAGGGAGCAGGAACTGTTTATGTTCTGAAGTTCTCCATAAATCTAAAACAGTTCTTTTTAAAAAAGTCTGTTATAAAAAAGTAGTGTATGTAATTCCATGGTTTGGGGGAATCCCTGGAATTACATAGAATTTTCAGTATTGGTCACAAAGTTGATCTATTTTCAATTAAACTATAATTTATAAGAAATATTTTCCAGTTTTTGGGCCTTGTGCAAATGCTGCTTTTTCATGTGTGTGTTTAGCTAGTCCTGTAAGAGACATCACTTTAAAAATGTGTGTGTCTTCTGGAAAGAATTAAATCAGTCTTAGCACTGAGAAAAAATTTGATTTCCTTCTTTCCATACTTTTCAACTTATTATTTTCTTGAAAATATTTATACGTACTTTTATTTTTTTCTACTTACTAAAACAAAGAACATTCAAACCTTTTGTCCGTGACTTTTTTTTTTACTCGCTAAGGTTTTTATTAGGGCTACATGAATGTTAAAGTCAATCAATTTATTTTTATTAAATGTATTGGGGTGACATTGGTTAATAAGATTGTATAGGTTTCAAGTGTACATTTCTATGAACAGTCAGTCTCATGTATATTGCATTGCATGCCCGTCATCTGAAGTCAAATCATCTTCTCTTTTTTCCTTTGCTACCCCTCACCCCCTTCCTTCTGGTAACCTCCATACTGTTGTCTGTGTCCGTGAGTGTCGATCTTATGTCCCACATATGACCGAAATCATGTGGTTCTTAGCTTTTTCTGACCAACTTGTTTGGCTTAGCATGATATTCTCAAGGTCCATCGATGTTGTCACACATGGCGGTATTTCATTCTTCCTTATGGCTGAGTAGTATTCCACAGTCTGTATGTACCACATCTCCTCTATCAGTAATCTGTCAAAGGACACTTTGGTTGTTTTCATGTCTTGACAACTGTGAAAAATGTTGCAGTGAACATAGGGGTGCATTATTTTTGTGAATAAATGTTTTTCATTTTGGGGGTAGATACCCAGAAGGATTGCTGGGTCATATGGTAACTCTAGTCTTAATTTTCTGAGGAACCTCCATACTGTTTTCCATAGTGGCTGTACCAGCTTGCATCCCACCAGCAGTGAATGAGGGCTCCTTTTTCTCCACATCCTCTCCAGCACTGTTATTGCTTGTCTTGTTGATAACAGCCTTTCTAACAGGTGTGAGGTGGTATCACGTTGTAGTTTTGATTTGCATTTCCCTAATAGCTAGTGAAGTTGAGTATCTTTTCCTATCTGTTGGCCATGACTTTAGATTACAGGAAACTGTTTTAGAAACTTACCAATAGTACCTGATATAGTATGATTTGTTTTTAGATGTTTCAAATGAGTCACCTTGAAGTCACAGAGAGGCTACCGTTTACCACATTTACTATTCTGATTAATTTGTTGTAGGGCAAAGTACAAGTGAGTAATAAAAGCTAAGACATTGCTACTGGTGTTTTAGTAAGGTTATGTTGGTTAATCACGGTAATCAGCTGTCGCAAATTTACTCACATCACTAAGTTTTGTTTGTTAATAATTTCATACGCAGTTATAATTATCTTAATACATTTGCTTTAATATATGAATTGAAAATATCAAATTAGGATTTAGAAATCGGGCCCCTGCTGCAAGTTAATACGGTTGCCTCTGTGACCGTTGAACATAGTTTCATAATACAGCCTTGAAAAAGAGTATTATTTAACCTTTAGATCAGTCAGGAGATTGCCTTTTTTATGGTCTCTAAAATAGTTTAACTTTTATAGAGGAGACAGGTTGGATCTGTCTTTCTGTAGCATCATCTTCTTGTTACATTCTTTTTATCTCTGGGTGTAAATTAAAATAAATGTAAGTTTTACACTTGCATTTGAGGCTAAGCAGCCTGCATTGTGTCATGACCCTCCTAACACCACAAACCTTCTGTAATTCTGCTCCCAGTGAAAAACCCACATCCTATGTATAACCTTAGATTTATTTTGAAATCTCTATGAAGAGAGCATAGAGAGATTACTAATTGTTTCTGTTATTTCCTTTAAGGGTGTGATGTCTATTTGTAAACTACGTTTTAAGTTTTCAGGCTTAAAATGTCAAAGTACTGATTTCCTATTCTAAACTTCCTATTTAAAAATGTATTAACTAATTCTAAGTTTCAGTGGAGAAGTGGGTGGTATGTTAGACATCTGTAACGCAGTCATCAAAGGAGAAAGCAGCGAACGGTACTTCTGGTGGCTAGTACTTCTGATACTACTGGCTAGTATACTACTACTTAACCATTGTAAATTTAAACAATAAGCCACCAATTTTTGTCTGTTTTTTGTTCTTGTTTTTATTATTTCCTTACTTCTACTTTAGATTTATTTTTTTATGTAACTTCTTAAGATAGCTCATACATCCCACATTGTTTTTCTTATTTAAAAACATTGGCAATTACTCATCATAGGAGAATGTTTAAACCATAGTGTATTCATTAAACCATGGTTAATCGTACTTGGAATAGTCTGTATCTTTAAGAAAGAATTAAGAAAGACCTGTAAGACATATTAAATAAAAACATTACAAATAGTCATAATTCCACTTGTGTGTTTAAAAGGTATGTGTATGCATTATATGTATATGCATGTGTGTGTGAATATTTTGTCTTGTGTGCATATTCATGTGTGTATATGTAAATATTTTGTACTGTGTATATATGCACGTGTGTATATATAAACATTTACATACATTGGAATGTTGGCTGCAATACCTGTCCAAACTGTTCACAGAGGCAGGAGAGGGCTCCGTGCAAAGGAGTAAGGGTCAGGAGCTTGCTTTTTGTACGATATAAATTTACATGACTGCTGTTGTAATTTTTGAAATGTACATACATTTGAATCATTTTTAAAGTAACTATTGCTAGAATAGAAATAAGAGTTAGGAGTTCCAAATAATTATAGAAAAGAGCAGCAAAGAAGACTTGGTCGCCCTAGCGGGAGTGCCGCACTCCTCTGGCCTGCAGTCCCTGAGCGGCCCGGCTGCTGCCTCCTCCTCGGGCCACCTCTCAGACCACACAGCCCTTCACGTGCTGTGCTGCAGCAGCACCAACCCCCTTTGCTTTTTAAATGGAAATCACTCATTCCTGCATCAAGGCTTTTGCTCTTTCTTTCTTTCTTTTTTTTTAATTTTTTTAATTTTAATTGTTTTTCAGTACAGTTTTCTGTCTTTTACTCCCATCCCAGACCACCCCCCAGTGCTCCCCACCTCCCTCCCATTTCCACCCCCCCTTAGTTTTTGTCCATGTGTCCTTTATACTTGTTCCTATAATCCCCTCCCTTTTTCCCTGAAATTCCCTCCCCTCTCCCCTCTGGTTACTGTCATCCCCTTTTCTATTTCAATGTCTTTGGTTATACTTTGCTTGCTTGTTTGTTTAGTTGCTTAGGTTCCTGTTAAAGGTGAGAATCATACGCTCTTGCTCTTTCTTACATTTGGAATGCTAGGCTTCCTTCCCGATCTGCCCAATGTGGGGTCCTTCTCATTATTCATGGCTCGACTTACAAGTCACCAAATCACAGAAGTATTCCGTGATCACCTTTTTAAAGCATTCCTTCCCGTTGTTACTGTCTATTTTATCATCATGCCTTTTTTATTTCAATTTCTCTTATCAATGCCTGAAATTATCCTCACTTTTTAAAAATGAGTTCATTTTTAAAATGAACTCATACACATAATATATTAGAACCTTGTTTCTCTTATTTACTGCTGTGTTATACCTTGTGCTCTGGCGTATAACAGGTGCTCAAAAAATAATTGCTGAGTGAAATTTAAGGTGCAGAAAACAGCCGTGTATAAGAGAGTTTGATATTGTATGCCGAAAGAGCAGGTGGCATGTTGTAAATACTTTATATGTAAAGATTCATTTATTCAAGTAAATGTTACCCCAGAGATAAATTGAAACTGATCCCGTAATTTCCTACCCCAACAATCTAACAAAATGTTGGATTGGCCAAAAATTCGTTGTTGTTTTTTTCTGTAAAATACACATTTTTTCATTTTCACCGATAACTTTAATGATTTGGGTATTTTGAGTATGCCAGTATTGGTTTTTTGTGGGTAGAAGCCAGGGGTGCTGCTAAACCTCTCCCAGTGCATAAGACAGCCCCACATCAAAGAATTATTTGGCCAAAATGTCAACCGTACCAATAAACTTTGCAAACCCCTTTTGATACATTAGATCTGTCACAGCACCTTCTCTATACACTGCATAAATCTTTTTTTGCATTTTAGTTGCACTTTTACCTTTCTTGAAATAATAAAGAATAATACGTCAAAACTGTTGGATATGTTGTTCCACCTTCAGTATTGAAATGGCTGCACAAAATTCACCAATTTTGATAAGTTTTTTAAAATGCAGGCTGATGTGACACCTGTCACAATACAATGTAACAAAATTGTTTCAAATGAGGTTAAAGAAAACTAAGTGCTACAAAAGCCTCAGTGTGGAAAAAAATGTAATGGACTTTTTGGTCACCTAATAGTAAAAAATAGTTGTTACTGTCTTCTCTTAAGGGAAAAAAGCATGACCTAATGCAACAAGCTTTAAAAATGACATTTAAGGGAAGAAATAGACTACAGCAAAGAGGCCTACCAGGGCTTGGCTGCTCACCTCAACCGTCTCCCCTCTCCTGTCCCCCTCACCAAGCCGTGTAGGTTAAATCAGCAAAATTCCCCAAAGATTTGTTTATGTCCCAAATGTGGAAAGAAGGAAAATGAGTATGTAATTTCCTAAGGAGTTGTAGAAACTTCTGGAAGGGGCAACCCAGTGAAGAGATTAGAAATTTTAACTAAAGTAAAGGCCCTGGGACAACACAGTGAATTTGGGAAATGAACTGAATTCAAAACCCAGGTTTTGACATATCCCCCGATTTCGTTATACAAGATATTTAACAAAATCACAGAACATGCAGAGCCCTTGCTCAGCTAGGTTCCGCCGTGCCCTGTGCTAATCCTCAGGCTATAGAAAAGTGAGAACAAACTTGAGTTGGAGGGCAAAGAAAGTAGTTTTTAAATGTGGTGGAAAGCGTTAATAAGTAAACAGTTTGTTAAAGCGCTTGGAATATCTGGACAGTCACCTAGCCGTGAGCACGGTGAGAAGAATTGGCACGGCAGCTTGTTGTATGTTATTAGAGCAGAAAAAGAGAAAGAAACGCCGTTCAGAGAGATCCCAACCCAAAAGAAAGGTACTTCAAGGAGGAGAAGAATTAAATTGCTTCACACTATAAAACAACTAAACATGAGTTCAATGAAATTAAATTATCCCAAGATAATAAAAATATATAATGAGGTGGGAAGAAAGATTGTACCATAAAGGAAACAAATTGAAGTCTAATGCATCATTG
>PVKM010017247.1:0-26107 GCA_004027735.1 Carollia perspicillata
ACTAAAGCAGGGGAGTGTGGGTGGGAGGGGGTGTGCAGGATGGAGGGGAATGAAGGGGAAAATGGGACAACTGTAATGGCATAATCAATAAAATATATTTTTTTAAAAAAGAATTGAACTATTTTGCACTGAGTCAAGTTTTCCTTCTTTACCACACCCCAAATGGGGATTCCTATTGGTGCTAATCGGTGCCATTGGAGGAACATTTGATTTGATTATAAGTTTAGTGCCATATGACATCTTAAATTATGTACACATACTTTCATAAAAAATAAAATTTAAATTAAAAAATAAGCCCTGGCTGGTGTGGCTCAGAGGACTGAGTGCAGGCCTGTGAACCAAAGGGTTGCTGGTTCCATTCCCAGTCAGGGCACAAACCTGGGGTGCAGGCCAGGTCCCCCAGTTGGGGGCACACAAGAAGCAACCACACACTGATGTTTCTCTCCCTCCTTCCCTTCCCCTCTGTCTAAAAATAAATAAAAATAAAATCTTTAAAAAAAATAAAAATAAGGCAAATATGCTCCTTTTTCTTCAAGCAGTTTGGAGACAGAAGTGGTTGACTTTTTCAACTTCCTTCACTCTATTGCTGAGTTATCATTTTAACCCACCTTTACCTCCTTCCCATCCTCAGAAAAAAAAGTGAACTTAGTAGTTTGAGATTTCTAGACTCTACAATGCACTGGATCCCACTGCCTCTCATTTTCCATGAACTTGTTCTTGTTCCATCTCCTATATCTGTCCTCTCTTGAACTTGCCATGTTTCATTCTGTAAATCCCAAAACCTATAACACATGCTTAAGTTTTCCCCATCCTATATATATAAAAATAAACCTTAGCTCAACAATTCCTCCTATTTTGTCACTTTTCTTCCTTTCAGTTACATAAGAGTAATTTAGAATCATTACCCTTGCTTCTTCACGCATCATTTCAATCTGATTTGTTCAGCCAATAAGCTATTCAAACTATTCTGTCTCAGAAATTATCAACTGGTCAAAATGCCAAATTCACAAGGCTATTCTCCAGGCTCAACCTACTTGTTCTCTTCACAGAATTTGAAAATCTTTACCCTCTCCTTCTTGAAACCCAATCTCTTTGGCTTTCGGAACACTTTTCAACCATTTAGCCTCCTACCACATCCTCAGGCTTCTACACTAATTTTCATCCTACCCTTAAAGTGCTTATTTTCTGCCAGAGTTCTATCCTCAGACCCCATCATCTTAACCATTCTAGTGATTAGTCATTTCAAGTTTTGCCCACATGCAAATACCTAGCATACAGTACATGTTAAATGAATATTTACTAAAATAAATGTCCCACTTTTTTGTACCCAGTTCAAACTGCACCCAAGTTCTACAACTGCACTTGCCATAATCTAAAAAATCACTTGGATTGCCTGACAGCACAAACTAAATTTGTCTAGAACTGAACTCATTTTCTCATCCTAAACTTGGACCCTCTTCTACGTTGCTTATGTGCCACTATCCAAACTATTATCAACTCTCCCTTTCTCAATCTCAATATCCATCAGGTTACCATATCAAAGTCTCCTCAATCCCTTTATCCTTGTCATTCCGACTGCCACTACACCTAAATTCAGTGTTCAATGCCTGTGTAAATTACTCTTCTATACTCTCTCCTATTTCAAATTCATACTCTACTCATCCTAAATATTTATAAATTCTATGCATTCTTAAGAATATAAATACTACTAATAAATTAACTTTTAATACCTAAACAGTTAGATAATGAGGATAATGACGATGATATGAAAATAGCTAATGCTGTAAGATTCCTATACCGACACAGATTACAAGGACTTTATACAATCCTCTGTTGTTAAGCACTATTAGTTAGTATTTCCTTTCTACAGTTACAGTGAATTTGCCCGAAGTAAAACAGATACTAAGTACGTGGTGTCAAGATTTGAATACTGGCAGTCTGGCTCCAAAGTTATGAACAATGCAATATATTCTATTTAAATCTATTCTGATATGTACCGTTGGCTATGATCCAACGGTAAAGTTCTGTTCCTTTCTTTCCAACCGAAATCAAGCCATCACTTCCTTTTTTTAAAATCCTTACCTTAAGACAAGCTTATTAATTTTAGAGGGAGGGAAAGGGACGGGGTGGGGGGCAGGGGACATCGACTGGTTGCCTCTGCTATATGCCCCAACTGAGGACCAAACCTGCAACCCAGGCTTGTGCCCTGACCAGGAATCAAACCTGTGACCTTTTACTTTACAGGACGACTCTCCAACCTGAGCCACACCAACCAAGGCAAAACCATCTCTTCTGATAGAGCTTCTATGCACATTCCCTAAAGAATTATTAATTTCTCTATGAGTTCAGAGCACTTAGCATATTATCATATATATTATGTACCAGTCTTACATGGCTGCTTTGTGAGTCTCTGGAGTTCTTGTTTCTTTTACATCTTTGTACTGCACAGTTATTAACACAGTAACCAAAGCTTACAGAATTGAACTTAATTAAATAAAATCAGCTAGCCAAGATGTTGAACTAACAGTAAGGTTCTATCTATTTTACCTCATCTTCAACAATAAAATACAGACATTACAAACCACATTCCCTTGGACAAGGTGTAAAATTAGCAGTAGTTCCTTAAATGTCAGAGAAATACTAAATTCTTAGAGCTCTGTACATCACAAAGTACTGGAAAGTACAAGTCTAAGATCCTGCAAATATTAAGTTCTAGTACCCTACTTCCTCCTGGTTATTAGTACAGAGACCTCCATCTGTTGTTGCTGTTCTTGCCACTTCTCCTACCCTCAATAAACACAACAAATTCATACACAACAAAGTAAGGGAAAATGAACAAAACCACCACTTGCTATCTACATATCAGACACACTGATACACATAATGTACTAATGCCATTTTCTCCAATGAGGAGTTTTCAAAAGATTTTCCTTTGGTGTTTCCAGTATCTTTTTTTAAAATTTAGAGTACAGCAAAATCACAGTGGGGTAGAAATGGGGCTTTGAAGTCTATACTAGGGCCTGGGACCTTAATTTTTACCATTTTTTATCAGTGATTCCGATAAAGGTGAACCGGACCACTCTCTGAGAACACAGGCAATGTTCTCTCCCATTGGAAATTTCATACAACCATGAAAACTAAGCCTACACTGGCAATTTGTGTTATATCCACTAAAACTAGAAACTAATATGATATACAATAGCTAATTTTTATGATGAAGTACAGTGCTGAGTATTTTTAAATTTTCTGTCATGTAATCCTTACCACCATATGAAGTAGATATAGATATCATCATTACCTTTTGTACAGATGAGAAAGTTAAGGGTCAGAAAGTTATTCACCTCCCCATACCTCATAGCTTCTAAATGGCAGAACACAGATGTTTAACGTAGACTATCTACCCAAAGCCTATGCTCCTAACCTCCATGTTATGCCACCTCTCCATTTATAATATATTTGACATTTTATTGAGTTAGATAGAATCAGGTAAAAAGAGGAAAGGCACAAAAAACAAACCTTACCTCTTTACCTTTTTATCTACAGTTAATACTGTTGCCTAGTTACCTTCTCTAAGCATGTCTCAGTTGCTAATAACAAACCACACTGCCATGGAAATGGCAGGCACTGAAGGTGGGAAGTTTAAAATATCTGTCAGGTGTATCATTGGCAAGTACCTTCTCCCATTCAGTAGGCTGTCTTTTCATTTTGTTGATGGCTTCTGTTTGATGCAGATATTTACCAATGATACATCTGATGAGAGATTAATATCCAAAATTTATAAAAAATTCAGATAACTTAAAACCAGAAAAACAAACAACCCAATTAAAAAGTAGGCAGAAGACCTGAATAGACACTTCTGCAAGGAAGACATACAAATGGCCAACAGACACATGAAAAGATGCTCAGCTTCACTAATCATCTGAGAAAGGCAAATAAAAACCACAATGAGATACCACTTCAAACCTGTCAGAATGGCAATCATCAATAAAACAACAAGCGAATGTTGGTGAGGAAGTAGAGAAAAGGGAATGCTAGTATACTGATGGTGGGAATGCAGATTAGTACAACCACTATGGAAAACAGCGTGGCGTTTCCTCAAAATATTAAAAATGAAATTGCCTATGACCCAGAGATTCCACTTCTAAGAATATATCCAAAGAAATTCAAAACACTAATTTGAAATAATATATGCACTCCTATATTCACTGCAGCATTGTTTACAAAAGCAATTCAAGAGCTCATAAATAGACAAGTGGATAAAAAGGTTATGGTACATGTACACAATGGAATACTACTTGGCCATTAAAAAAGAAGCAATCTGACCTTTGTGACAGCATGGATGGGCCTAGAGGGTGTTATGCGAAGTAGATAAATCAGAGAAAGACAAAAACCATATGATTTCTCTTATATGTGGAATCTAAGGAGAAAACAAACAAAATAGAAACAGACTCATAGATACAGAGAACAGACTGACAACTGTCAGAAGAGAAGGGGGCTGGAGAGCTGAGTGAAAAGGGTGAAGCCCTACTCATTGATAGTGACAGAATAGTCAAAGAGATGCACATTACAGCATAGGAAATACAGTCAATAATATTGTGATACTTATGTATGGGGCCAGGTGGGTATTTGAAGCAATGGGACGTGATTTTCAAACCACTTTGCTGTACAACAGAAACTAATACAGAATAATACTGCATCTAATTGAAAAAAAATCTGTCAGGGGTGGGTGCTTGGATTACCTTCTACCAGCAATTTTCAACCCTTTTTATTTCATGATACACATAAACTAATTATTAAAATTCTGCAGCACACCAAAAATATACTTTTTTACAAATGTGACCAAAAAAATAGGTATAATTTTGATTCATTCACACTGATGGCACTTGTTGTGTTGGCTGTTGTCAATTTATTATTTGAAAATCTAAGGAAAAGAGGTCAGTGTCCTTAAACTAAACAAGTATTGAATGTTTTAAAAATTCTTACTGCACACTGGTTGAAAAATGCTGCCTTATATTCAATAAAAGGGGAGTTCCGGATGAGCCAATAATTAGCTCTAACCCTGGAGGAATAAAGCAACTGGGTAGGAATCCAGCAGAATAGGAATAACCCTCTACATTCCAGAGACCTTCAATTTAGGGACTTTGAGATCCTGAATCCCTAACAAAGGCTAAGGCCTCCAGTTCAGCTGACAGACATCCAGAAAGTGGCAGCCTGGTCTAGATGGCCTCTGGAATTTGAGTCACATGAGGTTAACAAAACTATAAAAGGAGACACTCCCCCTCTACCAGTAAAGATTTCTACCTTTCGCTATGGCTATAAACTGGGGGTAATCTCCCTTTAATCTAAAAGACTCTCCTTTTGCCCTGGCCAGGTAGCTCAGTTGGTTAGAGTGTCATCCTGATGCACTATAGTTATGATTTTGATCTCCGTTCAAGGGCACATGCAAGAGGCAACCCATGAATGTATAAATGAGTGGAACAAGTCGAGGTTTCTCTCTAAAAAAAAATCAATAAGTAAAAATTTAAAAGATTCTCCTTTTCCCTTTCCAATTTTAGTCTGAGGGGAAAAAAAGGAAATGGTCTAGTTTGTGTTACGAAGACTTGAAATCTGAAAATTATCCCACTCTACATGAAAGTTTACTAGAGTGAAACAAGAATATATTCCTGGAAAGGAGGTTATCAGACATACATTTCAGTTATAACTCAGTAACAGGCAGTATCTCTTTTCACACCTGAGAATGCTGCATTAGAGGAAATAGAGATTTTATTTTTCTGGGTTTTTTGTTGTTGTTTTGTTTTGTTTTTTGAGGGGCTGTAATGAGAAAGGTTAATTTTACAGCATGAATACTCTAAGGAATGATAGATCTGAGGGAAGTGAGCTTTGGGAAACATGAAGAATAGGCACATCGGGAGCCTGATACACAGGAAATTGAGCCCTTCTGGAGATCAGAAGAACAACTTTCTCCACACCTTGCCAATATTTAATTTAACTCAGTCCTCCTCAGACTGCTGCTCTGCTTTAAAGGTCAAATAGTTAAGAGGGTCACCAGAGTCTATTATCAGAATTTGGTCACCACCTCCTACCTCCATCTCTACTGCCCACTTAAGCAGCTCTCATTCCCTTTTACCTGCCACACTATGCAGCTCCAGAAGGTTGAAAGTAAACTGAAGCAATCAAGTATGTTCACTAGATAACTCTAAGAGTTATTTCAAAAACTAAGCACATGCAATTTTGTGCTATGTATTTCCCAGGTTCTATCTAATACACCATAAAGCTACCTTGATATAATGTAAAAGATATGGTTTTGGGAGTACCACCCAGCAAAGTTCAAATATCAACTCTAACACTTGTTACTTAACCTCTCTAAAACCTACTGTGAAAATTAAAATGAGAACTTGTAGGTAAATCGCCCACCGTATAGTAGGAGCTCAGCAAAGTGATAGCTATTTGAAGGGAAGGAAGTCCTAGTACTTTAAACAAATCAGTTTTAAAAAATCATTTTGCATTTTCAAAAAGTTTAAGACAGCAATCTCACACTAATTAGAAAACACCACTGATCATTTTTCAGGGCAATTCTGTCCCTCCAAAAAGTACTCATTATCTAAATCTCCAATAAAATAAATAACAAGAAAAATTCATCCTACTCCCTGTATTTCTGAACCAACCTTTGAAATCACTTCAACTGTTTTATTTAGTTAGGAAGTACTGTACTAAGTTTCCTGAAATTCCCAGCCATTCTGCCTGAAAGATTTTAACACCAATTCCCTAGATAAGGAAAAGACAGTATTAACACATATGCTAAAAACCACCCATACATTTCTTCACTACATTCTAACAGGAAGGCAATCAGATGATAAAATTTATCCCTTTCTATTTCCATAATCTGAATTTCTCTATTGAGTAACTCTTTATGAATGACTCCAGTGGAACCCAACAACTCCACGGAGGACCTTTCCCTGGAAAAATCTCGGGATACAGAAAAAAACAATTTTTAGATCCCTAACGTAATAACAAACTTTGGATTTTGTGCGGTTTTTTGAAACAAATCAATGGTTTTACATCCTAAAGACAAAATTAGTAAATCAGAAATACGCCCAGACCCTCAGACAAGCCCATAAAACTTCCAAGGATACCTTGCTTAATTTACTTCACTTCTTGCTACCACTTACAAAGTCTTAGGAAACGCTAACAAGGCTCCCAGCCTCACTTCTCTTCAGAGATCCAAATCTGCGATGCTGACGTATTCAGCCCCCAAATCTGGAACTGTTTTGTGAAAAATACTTAGCAGCAGACATGTGCTGTATTAACATTAACCATGTCACTGAAACGAAGTGACAAACCAGTCCGAGCCTCGCCACCAAAGGAGGGTGAGCAGTAACCAGCGGGCAGCCAGAATCCCAGGTTTATCACGAACACAAATCAGACAAGTACAGCTTAGCCGCTGCACCTCCACCGGCCGGGACAAGTGTGGAGCGGCAGAGAGATGAATGAGGCGGACGAGGAGCTGCAGAGGGGGCGCGGGACAGGCCCAGGGAAGGCGGGGCCGCACCACTCGGGCCCCGCCCCCCATCACCCCGGCTCCCCGGCAGCGCCCCAGTCCCCGCGCTGTGGCAACACGCACCCCGGACCCCTACCCGGCGTCACCTTCCCCTCTGCTGCACGGGCCCCAGAACGTACCTGCTTTGCAAACGGGGGCGCTCGGGCTTCTCTTCTCAGGGGAGCATCGGCCCTGCTCCGGGGACCTCCTCCGGTGCCGGACACGGGCTGGGGGTGGGGCTGCGCTCACCTCGCCAGTCCACAGGTGGGTGGGCGACGAGGAAGGCGACGATACAGTGCCCAGCAGGGGCGGCGGGGGCTGCGGCCTTGGGGGGCTCCCGCGAGCCCCGGGCGCCGCGCCGCGCGTGGGGCTGGTGCCTCGCGTGGAAGTCGCTGACGCGCCCGTCTGCGTGGCCACCGTGGGGCTGGTGCGCACGGCCGCACACCCGCTGCCACGAGTGGGGCTGGTGCTGCGCGAGGCTGTGCGCGGGCCCCCGCCGCCTGAGGGGCCTGAGGCGCCACCACAGCAGCCGCCGTTGTTGTTGCCGCCGCCGCTCCGCGTGGGGCTGCCATGTTGTTGCTGCTGCTTCAGCTGGAACGGAACCGTCGCCCTCATGGGCTGCAGGCGGCTCCCGGCTCCACCGGCGGTGGCGACCGCACCACCCCCGAGGGAGCCGGCCGGTGTGGGGGACCCATTGCGCCTCACTCGCTGGGACATGGTCCACCCTCCCCGGTGAATGGGCGTCTGAGACGGGGGGCGGGGGGGTTGTCGAGTTAAAGGGGAAAGATTCTCGAGGCCAAAGGGAAGGCCCCGCGACGGGGTGGCGAAGCCGAAATCTGGGGTGCGGGGGCCGCCGGGACCGCGGCTAGCAGCAACGAGGTGGTGCAGCCGCCGCCGCCGCTTCTCCTCATCAACAATAGTGTCTCCTCCGCCGCCCCCGCCCCTTGCGAACGCCCATTGGTGTAGCGTCAGCCACGCTCAAACCGCTCCACCGCGCCCATTGGCTGCAATCAGCTCGGCCCCGGATCCCCGGGGCCTTAGAGGGCTTGGGTTTGCGCGGACACCTTCTGCTCTTTAAAGAGGAGACCCGCCCCCCGGAGGGAGGAGGAGCGGAGGAAACAGGCGTTGTGTATGTGTAGAGTGTGTGTGTGTATGTGTGTGTGTGTATGTGTGTGTGTGTGTGTGTGTGTACACGTGAGTACGTGTAAGCGCGTGCCTGGCCAAGCGCGGTTTTCCCTTCCACTAAAGGGAGCCCTGGGCACTCAGTTTCTGGAATATTGCCAAAGAGAATGTCCTAAACCAGAGCCGTCCCCAGAGGTATCTGAAGTCTTTTTCTCATAACTCATTTCCTTTCCTCTCAGTATTCACTGACAGAGGCCTGTATTTGGCTTTTTTCTTGATCTTTTTGTTCTGTCCTAATTCCATCAACGTTTGGGCAGAGCTCAAAGGAGAAGAAATTTAATTAATCTTACTGGCATCTTACACCTCATCTCTTTTTTAAAAAAAGCTTACAAAGAGCCAAGTCTCAGAGAGATTAAAATTGCTTGTTAGAATACAGTTTTCTATTGTAAATTATCAAATGCTATTACTACCCTCCTGTATCTCAAGTAATCAACAATTCATTTTAATCAGCTACTTCACAGTTCCCTGATCCCTTGGTAAGATGTTGGCTACCTTACAGGTTTGTGAAGACCCCTAGTTTACAAAGGGCCTTACTTGATCTTCACAATCACTTTATGAGACAGAACTGGATCAGTCATTCATATATTTATCGAGCGGAGGAAACAGGTCTCTATATTATGGGCAAGAACTCAGGAAGACAGGCAGTAACATTAGTTCTAAAATAACCTTAGGGGCTTCTCAACAAGGAAAAAAAATGGTGGACCCTTACCCCACATACTCACCTCTCAGGTTATAAATTGCTTGTCCATGACATCTTTTCCCTTTACTACTTTATTAAATGTACATTCTAGACAGATTTCATCTTGTAAAAATGTGGGAGTGGAAGGCACAGGATGATTTGCTGTAGACCTGCAATTCTACTGGGTCCCTGTGGGTTGTGGTGGAAAGCCTCTGAAGACTAAAGAAGAGATTCAGATCCCAGATCCACCACTTATTCTGTGACCTTTTACAGGTCACTAGCCAGTTTTCTGTTCTGTAAAAGGCAGTTAAACAATGCCATCTCTTTCATACAATTGTGATTATTAACTAAGGGTTAAGTGAGAATGTGGTATGTAGAAGGTACTCAAGAGTGCCAGAATTTCCATGTGCTTCGGAAGCCCATTGCCTATTCCTTCTCTCTCCCCCACAACAAGAGGCCCTAAGCCCATGAAAATGCTTTCTTTGTTGGCTTATGCTCTGGGTAGACCTGACATCACTACCCATTTCCACAACCTGGAGTGAAGACAAAAATAGCCTCTCATCAGACAGACACACAGGAAACTGCCAGCAAGATCCATGCAGAGAGCTAAAGCTGGACTTAAGAGAGAAGATAAAGCCTTTACATAAGGATTTCATGCCCTGGCTGGTGTAGCTCAGTGGATTGAGCACGGGTCTATGAAGCAGGGGGTCACCAGTTCGATTCCCAGTCAGGGCACATGCCTGGTTTGTGCGCCAGGTTCCCAGTGGAGGACACATGAGAGGCAACCACACATTGATGTTTCTCTCCCACTCTTTCTCCTTCCCTTCCCCTCTCTCTAAAAATAAATAAATAAAATATTTTTTTAAAAAAAGGATTTCATGGAAGGTGTATCTGGCACTTTGTCCTGCACAAAGTAGGAGCTCAATATATATTTATTGAATTAAACTGCAGGAATTCACCAACCCTAGTGTCTTAGGCTTCCTGATCAATCACTTTTGGTGTTACCAAACTAGAGACCTATTTGTTGATAGCAAGAAGCTTTTAGCTGTTCTGAACTAAAATACTAATTTCAGCACCGTTTATTAGATCAAAGAGTTAAAATGTCCTTGGCTCAATTATGAGTTCACATTTTGCTTCTAGTCATATTTCCTAAAGAAACCCAAACCTCCATGGCTTCAGAAAATGCCTCCTTTTCATCTTGACCATTTACCTCAATCAGTTTCAGGCTTAACTTTAAACAAATGAGAATGTGCCAACTGAAGCGGGTGCTAACCATTTCAGCCCCCTTTGTACAAAAGGATATTTGTGATTACTTATAAATCATCAAAGAATGCTAAAAAATGCTCACTTTAGAATGTTTTGGTCTGATTTTAAGATTTAATGGCAATACATAAAAGCATCGTTTACTTCTTTATTTGTCACTGAAGATTCAGAACAATGCATTGTGGTGATGTACTGGTTTTCAGTTTGCTAGTATATCTATGAAGAGTGTCCTTGTATTTCAAACATCAACAAAATAAATATGTCTCACTCTGGTTTAACCCTTTAACCCTGTCCTTCTTAGGATATAATTCAAAATTTTCAAGGTTGAAATGTGATTGTATGAAGATGAGGAAGCAGCTTATTGGAATTGGTTTACCCATATTTAAACTCCAGAAGACAAAATTAATAGGCTCATTTGCTTCTGTGTTTTTTTAACTCTTTAAAATGATCCTGTCATGGTAAAGAAGGGTGAGTTTTAAGAAAAAGTTTGTAGTTTTTTTCTTTCTTCCCATAGTTTTATCAGAATCAGCCATATTCTTTTATAAATCTCTAAAATGTCATTGAATGGAACACTACACAGCCATGCAGTGATAATTATGAAATCATACTTTCCTTTCACTTTAAAATAGAAAAAATAAAAATTATGTATTCATTGTAGCCGCAATGATACAAAAATGCTCATGCATTATAAACAAATACTAGAGGATAAAATACTGATATGAAAATAAAATACTCATTTTAAATGTGGGATTTTGGGAGGTGTTTTTCCTCCAAGAAATATTGATACACGATTTCCTAATAAAAGAGAATTATCAGAACTTAACTTGCAAAGTGATGACCTGTATTTAAAATCTGACTGTTGCTTCACTGAGACTCTTGTCTAGACCAATTCATCAAGGCTTTCCATCCATAGCACTACACGTTCTGGTGTTCTTACCTCTCTGACTGCTCCTTGGTCACTTTTGCTGCTCCTTCTCAACCTGACCCTTAAATGGTGAGAGTGCCTCAGGACTCTATCCCAGGCCTTTCACTCTACTCATTCCCTAGACAAATAGCTTCATTTGTACATGAAATTCTACTTACCATCACAATGCCATCTATTCAACTGCCTTCTTGGCAGCTCTCCTTGTATATCTCACATGTGTCTCAAAACACTGTCCACACCTGAATTTGTCATCTTCCCACCACTCACCCAACAGCAACTCATTCCTCTTCCAGTTTTATCTTAATAAATGGTGCCACTATCTATTCTGTAGTCTAAGTTAAAACCCTGGAAGTCATCTTGGCTGTACCACTACGTTGTGGCAGGTTCAGTGACTCACCTATCTTAACTACTCTAGCTTCTAAATCTCTTGTTACACTTACCTAGCCAGTCTCCCTAGATCATTTATGTACCAGTTTACATCTCCAAGCACCCCACTTTCCCAGGTTCCTCACTTCTCAATCCTGTCCCCTCACCTCTACAGTGATCTTTTATTATAAAAACACAAACTTAATCAACTTACTCTAAGGCCTGAAGCTTTCCATTTCTCTTAGGGAGACACTCCCAACCCTGAGGCTTACCACACATTCCATAGGCCCACCTGTTCTTTCTAGGCTCCAGCCATACTGTTCTTCTTTGATTTCCCTCAAATACTCCATACTCTCCCTTCCTGAGGCCTTCACACTTATTTCCTGTGCCACAAACAGCCCTTACTCTTATCACTTGGTCAACACTTGATCAGTTTTTAGATCAGAGAGGCCATTTAAAATTAGCTTCCTCACGTGTACAGTTATACTATACTTCCCTGTTATAGTTATTATAACACAATTATCTGTTCAGTGTCTATAATTTCGTCTCAGTGTTCTACAAGAGCTTATTCATTCAAATATTCATTGACTATCTTCTATGTGCAGAGCACTCTGAGAGATATTGGCTCTACATCAATGAACAAACCCTCAAGCTGCTTGTCCTTTTGAACATCCTCTTGAACATACACCTATTAGAAACAATGGACAAAACTGGCATGTGTGCACATACAACATATCGCACATGTGAATAAATTACCAATTGCAGAGTTCTATAAAGGAAGCCACTGAGTGCCATGAAAGAGAACAACAATGGAGATATAGCTAAGCTAGATGGAAAGGGTTTTCTGAAAAGGTGCCATTTAAGATGGACCTGAAATATAAGAATGTGTTGTCCATGAAAAGAACCTTCCAAACAGGGAGTAATTGTACAGAAACTGAGAAAGGAAAAACCTCTGTGTGTTTAAGGAACCCAAGTAAGACTAGTGTCAGAAAGGGGAGAATAGTTCAGAGATAAGATTGAAGAGATAAATAAAGGCTAGAAGACTTTTAGGCCCTTTTAGGTGTGCCCTTTGTGTGGGCAGAGTGTGCCCTCCTCTTGTACTTGAGCCTTGGTTGCTGTTGGCAGGTCAATGGGAGGGATTTACCCAAGCCAGTCAGCTGCAAGGATTGGCTACTGACCACCAATCTCTGTCCTCTGTGGAGAATCAGCTGTTCAGGGGCAGGGTGGTGGTTCTCTGATGTGGTCTGTAGCTGTCCATGGGTGTGCGAACTCTGAGGTTTACCCAGGTGGTGTGGTCAAGGTCAGCTGCCTCCTGTGTTCTGCCCCGGGACATCCTGCCTAAACTATAAAGCAATCTGAGATGGCTGCTACTTGTGATTGTCTCAGAGATTCCCAGGCAAAGCCAAGCTGTGAATCTAGGTTGGATGCAGTTAGGGGCCACTTAGCAAAAGGGATGGGGGTTGGGGAATTACCGAGGCCCACTGTTGCTTGTTTGATAGGATTTAGGAAGTTGTGAAGCATGAGCCAAGACCAGTCGTCCATATGGAAAAGTTACAGCTAACACTAAGTGAGCCTGTAAGTTGGGTGGGATGGAGTCTCAGGGGATCTCTAGGGCAGGGCAAACAGTGTTAGCCAGGTTGACGGAGTCTCAAATATGGTACCTGCCTACCAGCTCTGTGGCTCTGTTGGGGGAGGGCATAGAAAAGGGACAGTGGCCTTTGCCTGCCTTTTTGTCTGGTACAAAGCTGTTCCCCAGCTCCTACATTGATGGCAGACACTTCAGTTCCTCCATTTATGCCACTGGTGCATTTCAAGGTACCCCAGAGCTGGAGTTCAAAGAGAGTGAGTCTGAGTAAGTCCATGTGTGGGTTCTTTAAGGGCAGGTCTTGGGACTCCAGAAGTTTCTTCCACTGATTCAAGCCAAGCTGGTTTTTGCCACCAGAAATTATGGAGACTTATCTTCCTGGCACTGGAACCCTGGGCTGAGGGTCCTGGTGTGAGGTTGGGACTCCTCGCTCCCAGATATCCCTCCCAAATTTTTATCCACCAAATGTGGATGTGGTACCAGCCCATTCCATGTCTCTGCCCCTCCTACCATAGATGGATGTGGTTTCTTTAATTCTGTAGTTGTCATTTCCATTCAACTTGATTTCTGATGGTTCTAAGTGATGGTGTTTCTATATTTTAGTTTTCATTTTGATATGGTTGTGCAAAGAGGTGAGCCATGTTTATCTATGCCACCATCTTGATGGAAGTCTCTCTCTTATTCCTCTTAGAGAATACATAGTATTCTACCATTGGGTGGTAAGTCAAGTGCCACTTAATGATGGAAATTGGTTTTGAAAAATGTGTGTCATGGTTGGCATTTTCTTCATTGTACAAACATCACTGAGTGCACTTACAGCAACCTAAATGGTATAGTCCACTACACACTTAGGCTTTATGTTATAGCTTATTGCTCCTAGACTACAAATCTATACAGCATGTTACTGTACAAAACAACACAAGATTAAATCAATCACAAAAGAAAATGATGCAATCAAGAAATGCATATACATGAGATGTATAGGACTGCTGCTGGTGTGACCTGGTACTGTTTTACAGCAAACATTTTTTTTTTACAAATAGAAAGAGTACACTCAAAAGTAATGATTAAAAGTGTAGTATGGTTTGCTAAGTTGGTATGAGTATCATTCAATACACCAAGGTTGCGAGTTCAATCCCCAGTCTGGGCACATACAAAAATCAACCAATGAATGTGTAAATAAGTGGAACAAGTCAATGTTTCTCTGTCTCTCTCTCTTCCACTTTCCCTAAAAATCAATTTTAAAAGTATTGTATAGTAAATTCAAATACTGGAAACACAGTCATTTATTATCACTATGATTAATAATGCATAGAATATGCTATACAGGCATACCTCTGAGATATTGTGGTTTTGGTTCCAGACCAATGCAATAAAGCAAGTATTGCAATAAAATGAGGTATGCCCATACTTTCATAAGACTGGTAGCACAGTAGATTTGTTTATAGCAGCATCAGCACAAATACATGAGTAATACATTGTGTTACAACATCACAATGGCTGATGCCACCAGGCAATAGGAATTTTTCAGCTATCTTATAATCTTGTGGAAACACCACTTTGGCCCACCATTGACTGAAACATTGTATGCAGTGCATGACTGTACTATAGTTTAACCAATCTCCTACTGATGGTCAACTAGGTTATTTTCAACTTTTTGATATACTTAACATAAAATGGTCTAATGATATTTCTGCACTTATACTTTGAATACTTTTGAGAGTATTTAAAATTTAATGTTGTATAAAAGCAGTATTTATGCAAAGATTTAGAAATCAAAAAGCTTTAGAAGACTAATTTTCTTAAGTAACCATTTGCTTAATTTTCAATGCCCTTCTCAAACTCTCCAAAAAATTGTTAAATCTCTATGAAAATGATTAGTGATTCGTTTTCCCCTTAAAAGTGAAAAAAAGTCTTAATGGAGTGTTCTTTTCCCCTGCTTTGTTTATTCTAGATATGTTCTAGGACTTCTGCATATCTGTCAGCCTGGAATTTTCCGTCACTTCTTGGGTATGCAGACATCATGTTCCTTCTACCCAGGGTCTCCCATTCTTGTTTATTTGCTTGTTTACCCCTTTGTTTTGTAACAGCTTCCTAAGGGTGTATAGAAGGTAAATGTTATAAGACATTGCACGTTTGCAAATGTCTATTCCATCCTTATACTTAATTGATGGTTTGGCTTAGAAAGAATGTTTCCTCAGGAAGTTGAAGACATTACTCCATTGTCATATAGCAGTCAGTGATGCTGTTGAGCAATCCAATGCTACTGTGACTTCTCATCCTTTAGGTATAATCTGTTTTTTTCTTCCAGAATCTTCTCTTTGTTAAGTGTTCTGAAAATTCATTATGCTGTTTTGTTTTGTTTTGTTTTAATTCCCTGAAATGGACACCAGATGTTTTTCAGATGGGAAAATGTTATTGTTTTATTCTTTTTTTTTAAATATTTTATTTATTTATTTTTAGAAAGAGGGGAAGGGAAGGAGAAAGAGTGGGAGAGAAACATCATATTGTTTTATTCTTGAATAATTTATTTACCTTCACAAAGAAGCCCTTCCCTTCCCTAAGAGAATGACCCCTTAGGACTAGAGACTATATCAGCTGGTTTTTGGTTAGGTTCGGCCAATGTGAGATCAAATTGCAGGACCACAGAGAATTCAGATTCTTTCTTTTCTGCTGTATCCCTGATGTAGATCCATATCTCTCAGGCAGTAACTATAGGTACCAGGCCCTTCCTCCTGGGCTCCAGTTCTCACTGGGCTGCATTTATACTACCTCCTCCAAACTTGCCCCTTCAGCCCAGGGAGTGGAACAGCTTCTCAGTGTTGCTACCTGGACACTATCCCACCCTTGTTTGTTCCCCTAATCCTTCTTGCTCACACTTCGATAAGAGTCACTTTGTAAAATCTCTTTATCTGAACCATGAAAGGTGAATCGTGTTTGCTGTAGAAACTCTGATTGATACAGTCTGCTTGCTCTTTCTCTATGTCTCGCTCTTCATCTTCCAAGAAATATTGAGCTTTCTGGATTAACCCTCTAACTTTTTCTTCTGTTTTCCATTTCTGTATGATCTTTTTGATCTACCTTCTAGGAAATTCCTTTGTCTTCATCTTCCAACCCCTCTATGAATTTCTTGTCTCAGGAATCATATTTTTCATTCCCAAGAGCTCCCTTTATTCTCTCATCATTCCTTTTATTATAGCATCCATTGCTATTTATTTATATTTCATGGATATAATTTATTTATCTTCCTGCATCATCTCTGTTTTCCCAAAATTCTTTTGTTTTGGTGTCTGCCTTTCATGATGGAGACATTCCTCAGATGTCAAAAGACTTTCACATAAGAGCCGTTCATCCCGAGTACTCAAGCGGGGCTTGTCCCTTGGTGGGCTTTACTTTGGGGTGATCAAGCAGGAATCCATTTGCTTCATTATAGGATCCCCCAAATATCATTTTTCATGTGATATTAAATTTTTTCAGAAGAGAATCCACCAATCGCTTGTCTGGTATTTTTGGAGCCAAGTGCAGGAATTACAGCTTCAAATTCAGAATAGACTTTCATTTAATGGGAATATTTTTTCTGGAAGAAATTCCTTAAAGTAAAATAGTGGTATCTAAGGGTATGCATTTTAAGATTTGATAGATTCCAATACAATTTTGGGAGCAGCCAAAGGAAAAAGTTTGATGTGGTTTTTAAAAAAAAAAGCAAATGCATTTTATAAGCTTTAAATGTCAGCAAAACTTAATAAAGTGCTTTCCTTATGAAATTAATGTTTCAAGAGGTAAAATAGACTGAAATAAATTCTTCTTTTCCATGGTTCTACTTAGCTTCAGAATTAGTGCTAACATAGGCTATTTGAAAGATTAAATTTTTCATCTTTCTAGAAACAAAATTAGATTTCCCCCAAAAGCCATTTGATTAGTACTGCAATAGTGCAAAAATGGAAACCTATAAAGAGGTGCTTGGTCTTATTTATCTATAAGGACCTATGGAAGTAGGAACTAAAAATAGTTGCTTATTAAGGAGGACATACAGAGGGTCCAGAGACATATGAAAAGATCCTCAGTATCACTAGCTATCAGAGAGATGCAAATTAAAACCACAATGAGATACCACTTCACACCATTGAGAATGGTCATCATAAACAAAGCAACAAACAAGTGTTGGAGTAGATGTGGAGAAAAGGGAACCCTAGTACACTGTTGGGGGGAATGCAGACTGGTACACCACTATGGAAAACAGTATGGAATTTCCTCAGAAAACTAAAAATGGAACTGCCTTTTGACCCAGCAATTCCACTGTTACAATTACATCCTAAGAACCCTGAAACACCAATCCAAAAGAACCCGTGCACCCATATGTTCACAGTAACACCATTTACAATAGTCAAATGCTGGAAGCAACCTAGGTGCCCATCAGTGAATGAATGGATCAAAAAACTATGGTACATTTACACAATGGAATTCTACACAGCAGAAATGAAGGAGCTCCCACCCTTTGCAACAGCATGGATGGAACTGGAGAGCATTATGCTGAGTGAAATAAGCCAAGCAGTGAAAGACAAATACCATATGATCTCACGTTTAACTGGAACCTAATCAACAAAACAAGCAAGCAAAATATAATCAGAGACATTGAAATTGAGAACAGGCTGACAGTGATCAGAAGGGAGAGGGGAGGGGATAATGGGGGAAGAGGGTGAAGTGTTTACAGGAACAATTATAAAGGACACATGCAAAGTAACAAGGTGAGATGGAAACAGGAGAAGGAGGTGGGGAGGGCTGGGGTACTAGGGAGGGGTGGGGAGAAAGGAAGAAAACTGTACTTGAACAATTTTAAAAAATGTTTAAAAAATTTAAAAATAAAAATAGTTGCTTAAACCAGATGGTAACTGATATTTGAGTTTGTGAGAACAGTTTGTGGGAGATCTATCTCAGGGTGGTGATTGCTCTGTAGATTACAAGATTAATTAGGGCAAGAAAACTATTTAAACACACTCCACATATAGGCAGTCCACAGAACATGAGGATGTTATTTCTAGAGTACTTAAATTATATCCACATCATAACTGATCTGTATGATGCAGCTTATGCTAATCAAAGAAGGCTTTTAAAAAAAAAATTGCCTATCATCTTACCCCATTAGGTTGCTCCTTATTTTGCCCTAAGTTCCTCACTGCATAGCAGACAGTAAAAACTCTTCATAAACTCTTCTTCAGAGAGTCTAAATCATATCCAGAAATAGACATTTCCCTTCCAAAATGATTGTAAATAAGTCTAAGTTTTCTGTCTCTATGGTAACAGCTTGATGAGAGAGTGAAGGACTGGTACATAAGATATGCCTTGCCCTTTCAAATTCTGTAACAACCACTCAACATGAATGAGCTCACAGATACCAATTGTTGCTGTGGAATAGCAATCACTTTACTTTTGATGAGCTGGAGCTGGGGTTTCTTAACAGAGGGAAACAGAAGAGAAAAAATATATATCCAATCTACATTGTACCTAATCATTCCTTCTTACCAATCTTTTCCTCTATAGATGTAGTTGAATTTTCCTTAAAGAAATTCAGTTAAATTCTGTACCTTGTACAAATGTACCGCCCAAGCACTGGTTCATAGGCAACAAAATTTGAGCATCTACTATGTACCAGGTACTGTGTTCTACACAGATACTCACCATTGTCAATAAATACAGGGTTGGGGAAAAGTAGATTACAGTTGTGAGTATGTAAAACACAGTTCATTCCTGTATTATTATTTATTTATTGTTATTAATTACTATTAATCTACTTTTCCCCAACCCTGTATTTATGAAAAAATGATTTTAAGAGCACTAATATTACCAAGGATTTCTGCTATCTTTTCTCACTACCATTTAGCTATGCCAGAATACAGCGTGAATTCAAAGGGCAGTGTGCCAAGTCACTGATCCACACAACGGGAACTGGATTTGCCCCCACAACTATGTGTCTCCAGTCAGTTGGGAGAATTAACTGAGTTATGATAACCTGTGAGATGACTTAGGCAGTTAACATGTGAACAAACTTAACCACTTATCTCTCCCATGTAGAGATAAGCTGCCCAAACTTGGGATCCAAAAAACTAACTTTTTGTTTAACTCAGCTCCTAAGTAGTCATTACTTATTGGAGCACAAAAACATCTACTTAGAGATCTCTCTAGGGAGCAACGGACTTCAGAGGACTAGCAGCTCTTTGACTTATGAATGATGACACTCACCTATCATTTTATCCTTTTTAAAAAAATATTTTATGTATTTACTTTTAGACATAGGGGAAGGGAGGGAGAGAGAGAGGGAGAGAAACATCAATGTGTGGTTGCCTCTTGTGCCCCCCCGACCAGGAACCTGGTCCACAGCCCAGGCATATGCCCTGACTGGGAATTGAACCAGCGACTCTTTGGTTCACAGGCTGGCACTCAATCCACTGAGCCACATCAGCCAGATCATTTTATTCTTTTAAAATATTTTTTAAAGCAATGTCCTTTCCGAAATCTTCTCTAGTAACATGAAATTCTGAGGGTGAGTTGCAGCATAGATTACTTCCCAGTACGTGCATAGTCTATTAATAGTAAGAATGAAAAAGAGGAAATCAAAAGGGAAGTTAAATTCATGCTCAATATATAAGTTAATAAAATAGCAATTCCACTCCTCCCTCCCTACAACCCAAAAGGCTCCACACTCACCAAAGTCTTAGCTTCTCACCTGTGCCCTCACTTCTGAAATGATTTTCCTTCAGTTCTCTGTAAGACTGGCACTTTCAGTTAATTCTATTCTTAGGAACTTCCCTTAGTTTCTCATCATTTCCCTCAGTGTGATTCTACTGAACCCTAAAGTTTCTATAACCCAAGAGCAAGGGACTTGTTTAATGGCAAATAACCTTAAACTAAATTTCCCCTTTTTCTTACTCTGGCAATTATAGCACTATTCTTCCAGGACTCCAGATTCTAAGATACAGGAAGATAACAACAGTTTTATTGATAGTTAACATTTATTGAATACTTACTATGTGTCAGGCACTGGGCCAAGTACTGACACACTATAGCAAATTTATACTTTACAACAACTCATGCATACATGAGTACTGTTAACCCCATGAATATGGATAAAGAAAAGAAGGGACAGAATTTTAAGGAAATCATTCAAGAGTGTAGAGCTAGTCAGTACCACAGACAGGATGAAATTCCTGGAAGTCTGAATCTGGAGGTCATACTCTCAATCACTGCACTGAAGTCATTTTCTTCCTAACTTTTTTACTTCAGAGACACACTCTAGCATAGCAGCAAAGTGGCTTTGGAAACCAGAGTAACTGCATTCAAATTCCAGTTCCATGCTTATAATTGCACATTCTGGACCAAGGTGTCTACTTTCTTTTCATACAGTTGAGATTTAAATTCTTTAATTCATAGGACAAATTCTCAGCCCTGTGACCAGCACATAGAAAGCACTCAGTGAATGTTGGCTATTGTTGTCTAAGCCTTGGCCAAGCCCTGATAATTGATTCCATCTCATTTATCCAATTTGTCTCCACTTCATTTTTACAGCTGCAGCTTTAAATGGGCCCTGCAACTAACTAACTTTTCTGTATTAGTTTACATATAGCAGGAAGATTAGTCTTGCACAGACAATTTCATACACCATTTACATGCTCAAAAATTCAAGAACCTCCACTGGCTCCCTATCACAAATTTTATCAGATCCAAATTTTTCAGTTGGGCCTTCAGGTGTATTTCTACAAATTCCCTTGTTTAGCTTCCTCATTCTTTCTCTATCAAGTCCTTTTCACATAACTTGCCATGTGATTTCTTAGTTTGCTTCTTTTGTGTTCTCTGGAATATGATTCAGTGAGTCTTCATCATTTAAACACTTTGTAAAATTGTTCCTGGTTCTCTAGATAAGTATGTTAATGTAGTCAATTAAATTTTCAGGGACTATTCTTCTAAGAAGGTTTCTAAGATTAACTCCACCCGAGCCTGTTCATGCCAATGAATTCCTAAACATGTCTAGAAATACTCTGCATTATGTTAGTTCATACTTGTTTGTGTGGTACTTTGGTGTTTTTATGCATTCTGAAGTCTGTCAGCAATTTTTTAGTCCTCAAGAAGATAATGGTTTTTCTTCCTTTTCAAACTTTCCTTCCTGCTTAAGACAAGTAAATGCTGTTGAGTGACTGATGGCACAAAACAGCCGATGCAAAAAAGAAACGTCTGTTAGAGGCAAAGTAATGCGACACTGGGGCTTACGTTCCTTTAAGTGCAGGTAACAAATAACTGCACTTTGCAGCTTTGCACATCAAGAAATTTTCAGAATAAGGCAGGCTACTTGCCTCTTACAAATAGTACATCTTTTTAACAGAAACCAGAAAGTTGATCTCTTGATTCTCCATTCCTGGGTGGGCAGGCACGTAAGCAGAAGGCAGCAAGGGATAGGCTGCCATCATATGTCTAGAGGACTTTTTTGTGATAACACAAAGCCAGACACCCCACAGAGGGGAGAAGAGTCAGGTTGCAACTAACTCCTTGTCACCTGCTACAGAAGAGTTAGCAAACTGGCAGCTTTTTCTTCCTCTACTTAGAGAAAAAGTTCCTCCTTCCAGGCACCTTCCTGGATCCCCGATACTGAGGAGAGCAGAGCGTACACCCTCTCTCCCAGTGCCACAAGAGGCAAAAGAAGATAGGATCCACAGATACCATCCAGCACCAGGTGAGTAGTAGAGAGGAGGAGGTCTAGAGATTTTGAAAGTAGCACTTGAAATGAGACCCAAAGGAACTAAGCCCTAGATCACCTTTAACCATTGTGTCAATGACTTTTTTGGTAGAATGACAAAAGGAAGATAATCACTGATACCATTGAAATGAAAACTAAATCATTCCAATTACACCAAACAGAGCAGAGAAAGCCTGTCAACATTCATACAAAAATATAAGGCTGATCAAATTCCATGGGGCTTAGGTATGGCTTTTACTTTAAAGGTGGAAGATATTTAATTCTTCATAATTCAGAAGTGGAAACAAGTAGAATCACGTGGTTTTGGAGCCCATGTAGTCCGAGTTCCATGTTTTATAAAGAGGAACTAAGACCCAAAGAAGAAAATTAACTTTCCCAGGGCCACAGGAGTGGTGACAGAGCCAAAATAAGAGCTCAGGTCTCTTTACACTAGAGTGCAAGGTACACTCACGGAGCAGCAAAGATGTCTGCGCTTAGGCAAGGCTCTCATGTTCAACTAAAGCCTAGAGAATGTCAATAAATATAGTAGCTTTCCAGAAAGAAAAAGTTCTACTTCCACCATGCTGGGTCACAGTACAACACAGTTTTGCTAAAAATTTCCAAGCTCTCTGATTTGCATGTTGAGCTCCTGTTCAAGTTGTTGGCAGGGGTGGGAGTAGGGGTAGAGGTGGAGGGAGTGGAGGTATGTGAAAAGAAAGAGAAAGATGGAAAAGGGGGGAAAAACAGTATAACCTGAAGCAGAAGCAGTCTTCTTAGTGGCTGAGGGGTGTTTAGAGGCAAACTAGGAGCCAGGAGGAACTGGCTCTATCTCTGACACTAACTAACTTTCAGAAGTCATTCAATCTCTCTGGGCCTCAGTTTCCCATCTGCAAAATTAAGGCATTCTACTGTAAATTATTTCTAAGGTTTTTTTCATCTCATATATTTTAGAATATTAGAATGGTATTCAAGCCTCATTACACTAATAGAATTTTATTACAACCAAAATTAGTAACAGAAAAATATACATAAAATGAGGGTTGTTCACAAGTAGGTGGCTGATTGTGAATTCAATGAAACAGATATTTATTCTGCACCTAGCCATAGGACTTTCAAGACAAAGAAGACGCTGCCCTTGCTCTTCAGAAGCTAGCTGTCAGCCTAGAGGGGAAACCTGTGAGACTCAGTATTCACAGATAATCTCTTATCTAAGTACTATCCAGTCTGACCAAAGATCAGACACGAAGTATTTTGCCAGAGGCACCATGATAGGCAACTTCCTGGTTTATTTGCTCTTTTTAGGGCTCCACCAACTCCCAAATATTACAAGTAGTAAAGGGCTAACTGGTCACTGCAAGAACCTCCTGAACAGCATTCCTAATTCATATTTTCTGGCCAGAAAGAAGCATGGTAGGTCAGGCACTGTAATATCACTTTGCTGAGAGTATTGTGAATAATAGATGAAAAATCATTAACTCAAATTTTATCCCAGATCAAAGCAAAATGCTACGAATCTGGAATGTGTGTCCATTACTCTGCTCTGAAAATGAACAAATCAGTGTAAACATCTTGTTTGAGAAACTGAAGGCGAGAAGTGGTCTAGAACATATGTGCCTTGCCCTGGCAGGGTGGCTCAGCTGGTTGGAGCATCATCTCGTGCACCAAGAGACTGCAGGTTTGATTTCCGGTCAGAGCACCTACCTAGGTTGCAAATTCCATTGCCACAGGTACGGGAGGCAACTGATCAATGTCTTTCTCTCACATCGATGTTTCTTCCTTTCTCTCAAATAAACATATCCTGGGGTGAGGATTGAAAAAAAATTAAAATATGTCCTGGCTGGTGTAGCTCAGTGGATTGAGTGCGGGCCTGTGAACCAAAGGATCACAGTTCGATTCCCAGTCAGGGCACATGTCTGGGTTGCAGGCCAGTTCCCAGCAGGGGACGCACAAGAGGCAACCATACATTGACTTTTCTCTCCTTCTCTCCTTCCCTTCCCCTCTAAAGATAAACAAATAAAATCTTTAAAAAAATTAAAATATGTGCTTCTGCCTAGAATTCTTGCTTCCAGAAGTATTCTCAAAACTTGTCTGAGGTCTAAGTAAGGTGCTTAATACAAGATACTTTCTCTATTATAAGACTAAATTTAAAAGGTCCACTATGGTTGTCTACTACCTACTTAAACAGGTATAATGATACTGAATCATCACAACTATGTAACAGCCAGGGGAGTAGCTGCATTTCAGTTCACTAAACAATCAATATTAATGGCCATGTAGGTATATAATGCAAAGTATACACAGATAACCTCAAATTACTTTATTATGTCTAAATTTAGGTGCTGTCCTTTTTTTAAACAGTACATATTTTGTGCAGAACTTGAAACTAGAAAAGCCAGTGTTCATGCTGCCTGTCACCCTCCAGACCCAATAAGCCAAGACAAGGATTGAATCTTTATGGGTGTTTTATTAAGATGGTCAGAGATCTGAGAAGGGCAGGTTTATACCCTAACAAACCTTCTTAAATTCTGTTTTAAATCAACCTTTTTATAAGAAGAAAAGTGTAGTTAAGGGGATTGGAATTCAGGGAAAAGTTAATCAGATAAAAAGCTGCAGCATTCTTCCATCTGTGTCCAGGGGCGTTGGTCTTTAGTTGGTCTTTATCTATGTCTTGGGTGTGTCACCCTAAGTACAATGGCTCAGATGCTATCTTGATTGCTTGCAGTCCTTCTGAGGCACAAAGGTGGAACTGCTTATGGTCTCCTGGAGTCTAGGTGGGTCATACCTTCAGTTCCTGAAACAATAGCTTTTACATATATTGATTGCTAAACTTATTAACTATTACCTAAAACTAAAATTTTCCAACATTTGCGTCCCCCATCAAAATTACCCAAGCTACAGAAATGAGGGAAAGAAGAAGAGGGACAGGCCTGGAAGAAAATAATTGGACTGACAGGCCCAGCCTCTGAAGAAATAACAGAGTTTAGAAGAAAAACGCCTAGTGAATTATGTCATGAATGTGAGTGTGCCATGAACAGGCATCCTCTGCCTCCTGAGCTAGAAACCATGAAGATCAGAACTCTAAACATATTCAACCTCCTCTCTTTCTGGAAACCCACCCCATTAAAATGTTTTTTTTTTTCTCTACAAGTTTTAAAATACATTTCAGAACTTGTCTGATCATAAGCCCTAAACCAATATGAGTCATTCAGTGATAAAGCTGCTGGCTTCAGCAGTGTCTTCCAATTAAGAAAAACATTTTCAAACAGCCTCCAAAAAAGAATAAAAGTACACTGAGCATTTCATTGCATATTAAATGAGCAGACCATTACTATACAGGGCAAATAGAAACAGTACGAAACACTGAGTGAGCTTTTATATCCCACTGAAACTCGCCTTAGCAGCAGGAAAGCAGAAATGGCTAAAGGAAAACTACATGAATAGAGAACTATTCTCCAAAATATGCTTTAGGCATAGTGTAGCTTTCCCCTCTTCCTTCTTTTTTGGGGGTGTTTGTGTCATTGGAGAGTTCTTTTAAAAATACTGTACAAACATTGTGCAAAAAATTAAAATACACAGTTAAGCAATAAATAAAGAAAACAAAGGAAAATCATCTATATCATCCCCTAAATATAATTGCCATTAACTTTTCTAGCCATTTTCCTGTGCATTAATTTGGATGAGTTTGTGTTATTGGTTGAATCATGTCCCCCCGAAATTTATACATTTAAGTCCTAACCCTGTGAATCTCAGAATGTGACCATATTTAGAGGTTAGGTTTTAAAAAGGTATTTAAGTTAAAATTAGGTCATCAGGGTGACCCTAATCCAGTCTGACTGGGGTCCTTATAA